>JAUKPQ010018594.1:0-11434 GCA_032273045.1 Chloridella minuta
ATACGCGAAAAATTACTCGAGGTAGACAAGAGTGAGGCTTACTCAAAATTGCTGATGCGAAGAGTAGACATACTGAGTGTAAGTGGTGGAGCTAAATCCAATATTAAATTAGGGGATACGCAGAGACGGCCGAAAATTACAACCATTCTGTTCCTTAACGCCGTTAAGTCTGTCATAGAGGAGAGCAAAGAATACTGGCCAGTGACTGATCGTAGGATTCACTATCTTTTATTGAACAACCCACCTCTACGGCATGACAAAAAGCCAAATTCTAATTATGTCAATGACAAGGCTTCTTATAAAGCTTTAACAAATTTATTGGTAAGAGCAAGGTTGAATAATGAGATTCCAATGCGTGCCATTGAAGACGGAACCAGACCGATACAGCTTGGTGGTGGTTTCGAAACATTGGAGCAATTTGTTGGCCAAGAGACTGAGAATTTTCTTGTAAGTTACAGCCGAGATCTAATGCAAGGACAACCTCATCACATTGAAATAATTCTGGAGAAAAATGCTCTTCGATCAATCATAGAATCGGTTGCGAGAAAATATTGTATTCCTGTTACGACCACGCGAGGTTACAGCTCACTATCTCCAAGATTTGAATTGGTTCAAAGATTTTTACGATCTGGTAAACCTAAGTTAATCTTATTAATGCTTACTGATTTTGATCCCGATGGCGAGCAGATAGCACAATCATTTGCGCGATCCCTGAGAGATGATTTTGGATTAAAGAACGTCCACCCAGTAAAAGTTGCGCTCACTGCCAATGATGTAAGAAATCACGATTTACCAAGTGATATGGATGCAAAACCATCAAGTCCAAACTATAAAAAATTTATCAAAAAATATGGAGTAAAAGCTGTTGAGTTAGATGCAGCACCCGTGGATCTACTTAAAAGTAGTCTTGAATCAGCTATTCAGTCGTTTCTAGATATGGAAGAGTATCAAGCCCAAATAGACTTGGAGGCCAAGGATGCAGTAAAAATAGAGGTACAACGTCAGCTCCTGTTTTCCAGTATTAGCGATTTCGAATGGGGAGATGATGATGTCTAAAGTGACCATATTTGCCTGCACACTAACCCTTCGAGGACACAGTAAAACTTTGCCACTAGCAGAAAAACATAATTGCAGGCTTATTGCTGCTGAGGTTGGTAGCTATGGAAAGATCAACGGAGAGAAGACACATCTAAATCTTGAGTTGGTGAAAATTTCTGGAGGCTCGACCGAGGAAGTAGTTTTAAAAATCCTACGTGATAAAGGCTTAGATCTTGATCACTACTCATACAAAAAGAAAAACAGAGGCTTTGCAGTGGAACTATTGTTTACGGTAACTGCTGGCCATGAATGTGATTTCAACGCAATGTATACCGATTGCTTGGAGTGGCTGAAAAAATATTATCCTGAGTGCCCTATCGTTCACGCAGTAGTTCATCACGATGAGGGATCACCGCATATGCACGTCATTTTGGTACCGCTGGTAAATGGTAAATTAAAAGCGGATGAACTGAAGGGCTATAAAGGTATTAGTAATAAGCGTAATAAGTCGTTATTTGATTACCTAGACAAGAAATACGGACTAACGTTTCCAGTTTATCTCAAGGGAGCTGAAAAGAAAGCTGGGGCAGAAATAGCAATTGATAGGTTTAAGGAGCTTCCAGAAGCTATTGCAATAAAACTGCTGATACAGCCAATAATTCAGTCTATACATGCCCGTCCTGAACCTTACTTATATGCTTTAGGAGTTCAGCATAAGGAGATCTTGATGAGCATGAAAACAACTCCAACATAAAGAGGTGATGTCATCTGGAAAGCTATTGGATGATTGGGGTACTTGAAACGGAATGAATTCGAACATGTAATACACATTCAAACTTAGCAACAGGAACAAAACAGGAACTTAAACACGATTGAAATTTTATTTGAGCCCACACCATTCATAGGGTAGCGAAAATAGGAGGTAAAAATTAATTCAAAAACATAGAAACATCGTATTACCGCTTACTGGATCATCTCGAGTTTTATTGCGAGTTGCTCAAGTAGCTTCAGGTGGGAACTGACTTCTACATTTTTCCTTCGAGCCTCTTTGGTACATTCACCATGCTGATAATTCCAGTGATCTCTACCTTTTGGAGATAGCCCTCCATGCAGACGACAGCGGCCATTAAGCATCCCATGCTTTTGGCACTTACCACCAGAACGCGTTTTAGCTCCGCACATCATACTTAGCTGCATTAGATATCGCTTGCTTTTGAATTGCCTCTCAAATTTTCAACATTGCCATATTTTTTGGATTAATTCTTCTAGCAACTATTTGCTCCAGGATATGCTCTTTCGTTTGATAGGTTCGCTTTATAAATCATTTCCTTAGATTGCTATAGCTTCTATTTTAGTTATTCTTAGCAGCACTGTGTTCGATCATATACTTAGAGTTATCTTAACGGTTCATGGCTAGTATATGGTTCTCTAGTTTAATACATGTTCAGGTGCCACTAGTATCTTTTATTAAAAATAATAAGTCTTTTAGTGATCTTAATTCTACAGACTTAACACTACGTTTTTTCTTGTAATGGGCTTGGCAGCATTGAAAGGTGATTTTTTAGCCTGCAGTTTAAATTTTTTTCTAATATTCTGATTTTCATAATTCAAAGAATAGGCCATAAAAAATATTAGGTTTTGAAGATACAACTAAATGATTTTTATAAAAACTAGGTATTCGATAGTTACTCTTTTTCTTTATCAGAATCACTCTCTTTGGTTGAGCTCAATGACTTATCGCTCCCACCCTTTGATTCTTTATTTCCACCAGTAGATGAACTGTTCTGAGAAGTACCTCCTTCTGATGTTGAAGTCCCAGAATTAGAAGCAACTAAAGTAGGAGGGGGGTCTGATACTGTTGGCAATACTGGGGGTGGAGGTGGAACAATTACCTTTGAAATTTGATCATTAATATTTTTCTTCATTGTTTCTGCCGCAGCTACTTTCGCTGATTCTGAAGTATCTGATGAGGAAGCTTGCTGATTTGCAGATAATGGCTGAGTACCATCAAAACTAGGAGAAGGTGCAACTGCTGCAAAAACTGGTTGGAGTAGGGTGCCAGGTAATTGAATACTAGAAGAGTTAGAAATTGTACTTGCACTAACTAATCCAGCGATATCACCAGAAGACCCTCCATTTCCGCCACCTGCAGAAGTTACTGTTGAAGCGGAGAATGCATAATTTATAGTTGATCCATTTTCATGATAACCAACAATACCGCCAACGTTATACCAACCACGAGCAGTGATTGAGGCATTACTTAGAACATTTTCAATGCTTGATATCCAATTGTCACCTGCAATTCCGCCTACTTGTACGCCAGTAGTATTTTCTACATCTAAAATCCCAGTAACAAAAATATTACGAACAGAACCAAGGTTTTGTCCAACAAGTATACCTGCGTACCTTGTATCAACTAAAGTTGAATCTGTTTTAATATTTGAATTCGCAACATATAAATTAGAAATACGGGTAGTTTGATCCGTTAGTCCAAATAAACCCGCATAAGAAGGAGAATTGTATTGAAACAAGTTTGAAATTTTATGACCTAAACCATTGAAAGTGCCTCCAAAGTACCGATTACCCTGGGTAAATCCGTCGCCAGATCCAATCGAGTCAAAACCTCTACCACTATTCCATGAGCTCGTTGAAGCAGCATTGATATCTTTGCCTAACGCGTAATACCCCATAAGATTGGAACGTATACCCTGAAGGTCAAGACCTGTTTGACTTCCCTCCTCACCCAAGTCATTGATGACCGTGTAATTTTGTCCATTAATTTTTAGTAAGCCAGTGCCACTATTATCAAAATTCACAGATCCTACAAACCCATTTAAATCCATTCCAACGTTTACGTAGTGACCAGAGCCTGTATTCATCTCTAGGGTGGCTGTTCCTTTGACACGCATTACACCCCTAATATTGATATCGTTTGTTGCGGTTAACGTGAGCTTATTAGCAGACCAAGTTACATTGTCATTAACATTAATTATTCCTTGAGTCTGAGTTCCTTGAGAGCTGAGAATAACAACATCGCCATCAATCAAATTACGCGACAATGTTAATCCAGTCATATCTGCTCCAACTTCCGTACTAATCGTAAATCCATCAGGATCAAGTAACCATGTACCTGATTTACCTTTAGCTGAAGATGTAACTACCTTCGCACTATCCGCAATCTTTAGATGACTTCCTGATGTCTCTACAAATCCACCATCACCACCAGTTGCCCCACCCTTGGCACTAATCGATCCACTGAATGTCGTTTGACTATTTGAATTACTTAAATCAGCAATTACTATGACATTCCCGCCAAGACCTCTTCCCGATTGGGTAGCATCTGCGTTGATACTACCTGTATGTTGAATGATATCCGACGCTTCAAGCAGAATTCTCCCACCATCGCTCACCATGCCTTTGGCTTCGATAGACCCTGAGTTATTCACAATGCCTTTTTTTAGATTATCAGCAGACTGTGCTGAGAGAATAACCAAACCATCTGGTGCCAAGACAGCAAGCTTGTTTTCAACCAATGCGGCAATAGTAGATTTACTGACCGTTATACCAACTAGGGTTCTGTCGCTATTGAAATTCAATGTCACATTCTCGCCAGCGACCATTGCAACGGCACCTTTGGTTGCTAAGACCACGCCATTATTACGAACCTCTGATGCCAGTAAAGCGATATACCCACCTAAATCAGCAGATAGACGTCCATCGTTAATCACACTTGCAGTGGCACCATTACGATTAAACGTTGTACTACCTGCCATAAAATCAGAAGACGCTATGTTGTGTGTAGTAGCAACCAAGCCCCCAACATTCACACTCGCTGTTGGACTGAAGTACACACCACTTGGATTGACTACAAATACCTGACCATTGGCACTCACACGACCAAATATCTCGCTGGGATTGGTACCTACGACACGATTTAAAATGACAGCACTTTGATTAGGCTGCTGAAAAGTCACACTTGCATCTCTACCTACATTAAAGCTATTCCAATCAATAGCTGCACGCGCAGTAGTTTGTTGAATCGTCATTGCAGTACCGCTTTGCGTGATGGCAGCTGTCCCGCCCACTACTTGCCCTTGTGTCGGTAAGGCGTTGACTACAGGCTCTGCAAAACCAAAGGTGCAATGTGAGGCTGTCACAATCACTGCGATCATTCCCATTAATGAAGGAATTGCATATTGCTTAGCTAAGGGCTCCGCTGTCTTACCATGACCTCTAACTTTGACATGCTCTGCAACAGCAACAAAGCTTTGATTCACAGCACTCCATACTAATCGGAAGAAGCGATTCATTCCAGCGTGCTCTTTCATATCAACCTCGGCTTATTTATTTTTTAAACTTAATTAGAATGGTGGATAAATCAAAAGGCTTTCGATGCAGTAATCCACATTCTGGTTTGCGTTAATGACCCATCACTATCAAAACCTGTTGTAGTGTTTCGTATAGGATTACTTCCCACTCTTTGTGAGACGATGCCTTTGATGGTGATACCTTGTGGAGCTAGATAAATAAGACTTGCTCCCACACCTGATAAATCAAAACGATTGATCGCAGCAATTGAGCTGACCTGACCAGTTCCATTATCTGTGTTGATCATGACGTTACCCCAGTCATAAAATCCCGTTAAGGCCATTCCCTTCTCGAGTTGCCTGCGTATCTCAATAGTCAATAGTTGCCCCCTTGCTCCACCGCCTTCCGACGTGGGATAGGCACGAATACCACTAGCGCCACCCAAATAAAATTTCTCAGAAGAGTCGAGGTTTTGATTAGCGTATTGAGTTGAATAACCAATAAATAAAGTGAGCTTGGGAGTAATTGTCTGCTCGCGGGAGACCATAAGCTTTAACTTACTGTAGTCGCGCTTTAGAGTTGTATCTTCTGATGACTCAATCTGACCACCTAAATCAAGATGACCACTCACTAATTGGGCACTCGCGTTTGTGACTCCCCCACTACCTATCTGGTCAAACTTTTGCGAGGCGAGTGAGATGCTCGCTACCGTAATCTTGTAGTCACTTGCGACTGCGCCATTGGCATTATTAACAAAACTCTTCTGATCAAGATTACCCAAGACATTAAGGTTAAAGGTTCGGGATTTAATTAAGGGGTAGCTCGCATCCCAACCTAATGTGGTGGATTGTCCGTTAATAGCTAAGGCTGAAAATTCTGGCGTGATGACCTCAAAGTGCATATAAGATGAATTCATACCTAGTCGCAAACCTTTGGTGCCAACTGGGATGGAATACCCTAGACGCACATACTCACTACCACGCGTAACAAACGAAATGATTGAACCCATATCACCAAGGCCACGCGGACTTAATAGATAGCCATTGACAGCAAGTCGCTCAGAACCTGTTGATCTTGATCCCGTATTGTCGATTCCTACATCACCACTAATTAAAGGCGCATCTGTTAAGCCAAGTGACAAATCTGTTGACTGAGGTACGCTCCCTGTAGATAAGCCACCTTGCAATCTCACGCCAGGTATTTCATTAATCATTAAAAGGGAACGATCAATAGCTTCAAGGCTTAAGTATTCTCCTGATGCTTGTTGAGATTGCACCATACCTTTGATGAGATCAACGGGAATACGCTTGCCTTGATTATCAATATTGACCTTACCAAATACGGCCTCAATGATTTGAATAGTTACGACACCTTCCGTAACATCTTGCTTGGGCAAATAAACGCGCGCCACATACCCTGCATCGGTATAAAGCTTAGCGATGTTATCTGTTAATGCTTGTAGCTCTTTAAAACCAAGAGACTTATTTAGATAAGTTGATATAGCCTGCTCTAATATTTTATTACTCAGTAAATTATTTCCCGCAAATTCAAAGCGTTTAATCTGTACACGCAAATCATTTTTAGATGGCATTACTTCTGGTATTGGTGCAGCCTTTAGTTGCGGTACTTTAGGTAGTTGTCGAGTTGCTTTATCGCGCTCGATTTGCTGCAAGATAGAACCTGCATCAGGGATTGCTTGTGCCGCAGTATTTGCATAAGCGAAGGCAGAAGCTGTGACTAATAACGATGCGCGAATATGTGTAGCGATATTATTTTTTTTATTGGCCATAAAACTAAAGATCCGGTAAGAGTATTAATACGATAGAGATAAACGAAACACTTGAAATAGTTAGTAATTAAGTAATTCCAATTCTATAATTAAATACCTTACTAGAAATTATGACAAGGGATACTTAATAAAGAGTTTTATTTATTAATAAAAAAACAATAAATTGATTATGCAAAACAGAATGCAACTAGCCCACGATGGCACCAAACAAAAAAATGAAGGGTACTGTGGGGTCTGGCTCGGCAGAAAAGTCCTTGGGGGAAGGGATTACTTCTTGTGTCAATTAAGTCGGTCTGGCATGAGAATGTTGTAACAACACATATTTTTATTTTTTTATTAAATTAAATATCTTTATTCAATTTAAAATTCTCAAGAACATCGCAAGCCAAAGCGCTACTCAGCATGTATTTGACATCGTCATAGCGAACACAAGGTGTGTCATATTCATCCAATGTATACGGTATTTTCTTCTCGTCTAAATACTCAATCTGCAAAAAGCTTGTCGCTCTATGGGTGAGAATGCGAAGTTCATCAGAGGTAAGAAACTTTATCTCAGGCATGGAGGACAATGAGGAATAGTTTTTGGTATCAATGACCTAAAAAATTACAGCACTTCAGTTAAGTATATTGTAATAAATTCGAATTAAAACATCATCCCAAAAATAATTTAAAAAAATTGGGATATAAAAATCAAATTGGTTACTAACCCCATGGGTCAATTTTGGCCTTGCCTTATGGCATTAATAATAGGGGTGAAAAATGAAAGAACCAACAAAAAAACCAATTAGAGCAGTTGAATACATCAGGATGTCCACTGATTTACAGCGCTATTCTAAATTCAATCAACAACAAAGAATTGCAGAATACGCATTGCTTCATGGAATTTCTATTATCAGAACTTATAAAGATGAAGGGAAAAGTGGCTTAAAAATTAAAACCAGAGAGGCGCTGCAAACACTATTAGATGTTGTCACCAGCGGTAGAGCCGATTTTGAGTTGATTCTTGTCTTTGACATATCGCGCTGGGGAAGGTTTCAGGATTCAGACGAAAGTGCCTACTATGAGTTCATATGTAGGGCAGCTGGTGTCCAGGTTATTTATTGCGCTGAACGATTTGAAAATGATGGTTCGCCAGTATCGAACATCATGAAGGGCTTAAAGCGAATAATGGCTGCTGAGTATAGTAGGGAGCTATCAGAAAAGGTATTTAGAGGTAAGCATAGATTGGCTACACTAGGTTTTCATGTGGGGTCGCCAAGTGCTTACGGGCTGCGCAGAGTAATGGTTGATGCCCACGGAAAAGTACGATCTGAAATGCAATATGGCGAAAGGAAGGCATTTCAGAGCGATAAAGTAATCCTAATGCCAAGTACTAAAGAAGAAATTCAAGTTGTGCGACAAGTCTTTAAATGGTTTGTTGAAGATAAGCTTTTTTATAAGAATATAGCTGATCGATTAACTGCTATGGGAGTTGCGGCACCACCACCAAATTTTCAGTGGACAAAAATAATAATTAAAACCATGATTTCCAATGTGAATTATTGTGGGACTACTCTTTTTAATAAAACTTCTGCAAAATTATCAAACCCTAAAATAAATAATCCTAAAAATGAATGGGTAGTAAAAGAAAATGCACTACCTGCAATCATTGATAAAAAATTATTTTCTGCGGCACAACTTCGCATTAAGAATAATCCAAAGCTGAATGAGAAAGCAGAAATGATAAAAACGCTAGCGGATATTTATGCAATACATGGTCGAATTAGTGCAACACTGATAAAGACTATTCCTAACGCGCCTTCTCATGAAACACTTAGAAAATACTTTGGTACGGTGAACAATGCATATAACGCAGCAGGCTTTAATCCATTTCTAGAAAAAAATTTAATAGAAAGAAAAAAAAGAATTACTGCAAAAATTATGAATGAATATATAACTAGGTTGGTTCGAGATTTGCGCGATTTTGAATTGAGTGTAAGGAGGTATTACAAATCATCTATATTTGTTGGACGTCATCTTCAAATAGCTGTTATTCCAACACTCTCTACCAGATTGCATCCAAAAGAGAGAGTTCACATACATCATCAAGTTCAAGCTTGTTTGGTAATAAATATTTACAGCAGGGATCCAGAAGGCGAGTTTTATTATGTTCACCAAGAAAATATGGTGCCACAAAGTTTCTATCTAAACGATAACAAGGGAATTTTTGATGCTGACAGGTGGCGCTGTTCTTGGGATGAGTTACCAGAATTAATTTCAAGCACTTCAGCTAAATGGTGGAAAACCTTATCTAACAACGAATATCAATTTGCGTTTGAGGCTATTCAGGAAATAGTGCGTCAAAAGAATTGATGTTTTGAGGGCCTGTAGATAAAAAACATATTATTTTTACAGGCTCAATACTGAGTACCAATAATAATTTAATATTTCAATTCACAACCGATATAGATCCTTTTCGAGCAACCCAGTAAGTTGTGCCTTCTTTTCCATACTCTTCGGAATGCGGCGTATTCGCTAATATGTTGAAGGTATCGCCGGTAGTTAATTTTCTTGGCTCAGAGCCTTTGATATCTAGTGTCATTTCTCCTTGAATAATAATGGCATTCGCGTCAAATGGGTGTGTACGTTCTTCTATTTTTGTATTTGGTGCCCAACTACGTTCTGTGACATGGTCATATCCAGCGGAAAGCATTAAGTTCCTAAATTGTTCTAAAGAGATTTTTATTGAATCCATAAGTTTCTCCATGGGATAGTTTAAATCTTTTGCCAGTTTAGCACTGTCATATAAGATAGTCTTGCGCCATAAATCACTGTATTGATAGTGTCTATTTTTAGATGAATTGAGGCACTATCGTTTGTATTTTTTCTTAGGAGAAGGTTTATTAATTAATCTACAAATAATTCTTACCTTCATATAGGTAATAGATAATTAAGTGATAATAATTATCAGTAGAAAATAGTGTGTGTGAATTAGTAAGCTTGCCGATATACATTTATATTAGATCGACATTACATAAAAAAAATGCCAGGGAATAAAACATCCCTGGCATTTTTATAAAAAATATTTTATTTAATATTCACAATATAAGCTTTGAATTCTTTTTTCCCTATATTTTTGACAGCATGAGCTGCCATTTCTTCTGGCTTATCTAAATAAGCGGTATCACCAGCTTTAAATTGTTTTTTAACGACATTACCATCTGGGTAAATTCTCTCAATTTCGCCACCAGTGATGTAATAAACGGCTCTGACTGGTCTAGCTGTGCTTGGAAAAGTTGCACCTGGCTTAACTGTGACCAGCATTCCAGTTGCTTTATCACTGTTAAATAATGTTTTTACATCAACTCCTTTTACATCCTCTGCATTCACAGTGTTAAATCCTAGGATTAGAACAGAAGCAGTAAAAATCATAGAAATTATTTTTTTCATATTATCCCCCTTGATAGTAAAAAAGAAAAATTGCCAGTGATACGATTTGAAGGTATCACGAAACTACTTTAATTTAAATGAATACTGAGATTACCAAAGCTATATTTCTTGCTTATGAATCCATTCATAATAAAAAAATCAGTTAAGGTAGTTTTTAGATATATTTTTGATATTAATTTTCTTTTTTAATTTAAAAATCTCTTATGAACAGCAATTGAGACTTTAAATTATCTTAAATAATAATTGATATATCAATTGTTATATTTACTAGTGCAGTTGGCACATATGCAGGCTTTGCCTTTGGCTAAGTCAGGTACTTCATCCATTACAGCTGGCGTAAAAACAGCATCCATGCACCAGCATCTTTCGGGATTGCTGCTAGTGGCTTTGGCCTTTTCCATTGCACAAAAATTGGGTTCATGACAGATGGGGCAGCGTGTTGGATCAATAGTATTCATTTATATCTTTGGAATGTATGTGAATCATAAATATCATCCAGCAAATGGTGGGTTTTCTTCTGATTGTTGGAGGTAATTCATCGTCTCAAGATTTCATTAAAAGTCGCTTGAGGAACTAAAAGCTGTATATCGCAACTTTTAAAATGCTTAATCAGTGTAATTGATGATTGGTTTTCTGAAGGCTAGTGCCGACATATTTTTGTTTGAATCATCGGGAGATTCAAGCAGGTAATACTAAAGCGGGGTGGTTGCTAAAAAGAGTGAATAGTCTCTGAAAAGTTGCATTATGCAACTTTTTTAAGTGGCCTACGGACTAACTGTGTAATAACTGTGTAATTGCTATTATGGCAATAAATAATATATAAGTCATTGATTATAATGACTTATATTTTTGTTTTTTGAGTGTTTTGGG
>JAUKPQ010018605.1:0-11428 GCA_032273045.1 Chloridella minuta
ATTGAGTATAGGCATTAGTATCAATCTTAATTGAGCTAAATTTCTTTTCGCCTTCTTCAAGAACAGCATTAGCAAATGCTTGTTTCTTCTCAAAGTCAGTTAAGGCATCTACTGATTTACCTACTTCGCGAGCATACTTTTCCTGTGCAGGAATAACTCTGGTCATGATACCTAATTCGTCTAATAGTTCTGGCTGGACTTTAACAATACCTTTTGTTAAACGATCCATAGAATCCGACATATCTCTACCAAGTGCTAGACTAGCCTTTTTAGCAACTTCAGTCATACGCATGATTGAAGTATTAGTCATACCTGCTGAACTAGCTAGGGCTGTTGAAGTCATTGCCTCTTTAAGGCTTAAGGCTCCACCAGTAGCTTCAACCATTGCTTTTGAAAGCGTGCCAAGGCCACGACCGCTGGCTGCGCCAAGCTGGTCTAAACCTTTAACCATATTAGTAGTATCTGCGGCTTTAGATAGTGCAGAGAAGGCTGCTGAAACTGCGAACAGGTTAGCAGCAAAAGTAGCATAAACGTGTACTAATCCACCTAAGCCAGATGCCTGCTTAGCAAAGTCACGCCCTTCAGCACCTGTACCGCCAAAGCCTCGAGCTTTTCTATAGTTTTCATTATCGTTTCCACCACCATCTGCTGCAGCCATATAGGTTGCCATAGTAGCGCGTGGACGAGCTCTAGCAGCTACTGGTTGATTAGTAGCGGCTACTTCTTTTTGTGCAGTTTGTACTATGCTAGGAATACGTATTGAGGCGGCCATATCTGAAGTGGCCTTCATTAAATCGTGCAGTTTTTGAGCTCCTGCTTGAGCCTCTGCTAAGCCTTCGGTAACTACCTTAAACTCAACTTTTGCTTGTTCTGTGGACATTGGGTCTCCCGTAAACATCTCAAAAAATAATGTAATATTATTTTATCCTCCACATTATAGCACGCAAGCACTGCGAAGTCAATAAGCAAATTTTTTTAACCAATAAAAAAGCCTCTGTACTTTTCAGTACAGAGGCTCAGTTATTTTGTTTCGCTGCTTTTAGCGGCTTTTTGTTCTGCAATTGCATTAGATCGGTGTATATCTATTATAGTTAATAACTCAAATAGATATTTTCTATCTTCGACCGGTACATCTAGTATATTAAATATGTCTAATATACCTGAGAAGTTCTTTCCCAAGTATACGCCATTAAACCCATCCCAATCATCTCTAATCTTATTATATATACTAAAGGCATATTGAACCTCTTCTGGTAAATCTGTGGATTCTATAGGAATCTCAGATTCAACAGGTTCACTGCCCAAGGCTTCACACATTTCAAAGTATGCTTCCTTAGTCATCTTTAAACTAGAGTTTGCGAAATAAGATTTTAAAAGCTCATTTAGTTGGATGTACTGGTCTTCGTGAAATTTGACAGTTCACTTACAGTTTCAGAAATAAAGGCATCAAAGTTCGCTGAACTTTGCATTAAGAATAGGGCATTATCTTGGTCATAAGGCAACTCAGCATCACCATCTTGTCCCGATAAGTCAACTGGAGCCAATTGCTCTAGATAACTTAGTTTAAGACCTTTCCAACCTTTGATACAAGCATTTACATATAACTGTAAAAATAGCTTGTCATCTAACTCATCAATTGCTTGACGATTTTTCCAGGCGGTTTTTGTTGCTTTCTTGCGGATCTCAACAAGTTTTTCTCTTGCTAAGAATACTACATTAACTTTGAATCCATTTAATCCAGGGTAGTCGATTTCGACTGTTTTGCTGGGGACCAACAAAGATTTTAACGATAGAGCAGGTGCTGCTGTAGACATTTAATATTATCCTATTATAATTACACTAAAAAGAGGTGCCGGTGATCATGCCGGCACCCGTAAAAATATCACTTAAGCGTGATAGTAACGAACCGCTAGTTCGTTTGTATTTTCAATATCAATACCGCTTGCGTCAGCTAGGTAGCTTTCAGCAGTGAAGTTGATTGTTGTTGATAAGACTGCTTGTGCGTCGATTGTTGGGATCTGTAAGAAAGCCATTGGCATATCGAATACAACTTTAGTAGTTGCCGTAGCACCACCTACTGATAGTACCAATTGATACTGAGGTTCAATACCTGCTGATGTAGCAGAGGCTGCTAGAAGTGTATTTAACAATCCAGCTGTATTTGTAGTACCTGTACGTAGGTAAGCTGTTACGTTACCACTAATAGCGCGGGTACCTGTATAGTAACCTACTGGCTGATTAACAACGCCTAAGTTGGCTGGAGTTACGTAAGTAACGTTGTTGTTAATTGTTAGTTGACCGCCTGTTAGGGCTAGGTTATATGTTGTACCAGTTCCGCCAATGCCGCCTTTAATACTAACAGTACTTAGCTTATTAGTAATAAAGTCAGCTGTTGTATTTTTGTAGGTATAGTTACCACTTAAACCACCACCTACTGTGAAAGGTGAAGTAGTAGCAAATGTTGCTGAAGTACTTAGTTGACGTAGGGCTGTTCCCATACCTGTCCAGGCTATCATTGCAATACCGTCTAAACCGAAGTTAATATCGGCCTGATTTAAACAGCAGTTATCGATAACGTAGGTAATTGAGTCAACTACCATAATCATACCAAATTTAACAAGTTGATTCTTGTTACTTAGGGCTGTTGTAGCTTCTGCGTAGTCAGTACCTTGAGCATTCCATGCTGTACGTACTAAAACTACATCTGCCCAATCTGAACTAGTTGTACTTGGAGAAGCTGGTTGTGATACCCAAGTAGCTGTAAAGCTAGTATTTGATGTAACGCCAGTAATCTTGATCGCTACATTGTGATCTGCTAGTGTGTGGCCAGTAATCATTACTACTTCGCCAACTACTAGGTCACCTGTTGATGAGTTAGTAACTGTTAGTGTAGGAGAAGACCAGGCTACAGTTGCTGGAGTACCTGTCGAACCACTCATGTCTAGAGCGATGGCGTTTGAGGCACCAATAGCTACTGAACCTAGTAATGAGTTCCATAGGTGAGACTCTTCAGCCTTTACAGATCCAGACTTATAAGGACGGATGTATGTAGAGAACGAGAAGTCAGCTTGACCTAGGCTTGTGTTAAATGAACGCTGTCCACGAGTAGGTGTAGAACCTGCCTCAGAGATGTTGATTGTGTCTGCATTTGAAGTTTGACCAAAAGTAAATCCATCAAGAACTTGTAGTTCGAATGTATTTCCAGTAGTAAAACCAGTTGCGGCTACGATGCCAGTAGAGGCATTTACGTTAGTAGTGTAAAATACTCTACTATTTCTTACTAGATTAAATGTTGCTGCCATTATCTAATTCCTTTAATTTTGTGCATCCCGCGGACACCTTACTAGATATTTATCTGTGTAGTACTTTGGAATACGATTTGTTAATAGCCTAGGGCTACTCATACATACATAACTTGGTAACGTACTTGTATGTTAATTTCTCCAACTGCATAAGGTTTTAGTAACCCTTCATCAGTTGTTATAGATGCTACTAAAATCTCAGTAGTTACTAGATCTCTTGTGGTATCATATACTAGAGTTTTGTTATCCTCTAGTAGTCTTTCAATGTCTTCGAGCAACTGTTCAAGTTGCATTTGGGCATCTTCGCCACGAGTATAAACCTTGATGCTTACGTTCATTAAACCCCAGGCAAAATGAGAGAGTTCGTATTGACGAATCTCTGTTCCTGGACTCATGTAAACACAAGGGAAATCATTTACTTCATCCCAAAACTTTAGTTTGGGAAAGGCGTTACCGTATACATTAGAAGGATAGGTAAGACCGTTTAATTGCTCTTGCATCTTCTCTGCAATAGCGGTTACAATAGATGTTCTACGTGTCATAGTGCTTGGGCCCTTAGTTTGTTATCTACCTTGGTTGCCAAGATTTCTCTGACCGACCTGGAAATTAGCAGCTTAGGGTCTCTTGATTTTGGGCTGCCTTGCTTAAACCCTGGCTCAAAAGTTTGATAGGGATTTTTCATATAAGTATAAAAAGCAGTTATTAAACCTTGTCTACTTATAGACATAGTCTCTACTTTTGCAGACTCTGCAAATCTACCAGAACGATAATTTAATACATTACGCTCATTACCTGATCCCATATGGGCTGCAATTACGCTCTGTAGGTTTTCGTTAATATAAGCCTGCAAGGAGGTAAGTGAAGGTAAGCGGTGTAGTCTACCTGATATAGCATTACTGTGTGTTTGCTTTTTACCAGATATTTTATTTTGTTTTTTAGCTTCTTGTTGTACTTGTTTAAGAGCTTTACCTACCTGCTTAAGTATTTTATTTACATCTTCTACTTCTTTAACTTTACTAGTTTTTGAAGCTGAATATTTTACTGAAGTAGTAACTTTATCTAAGGTTTTACCAGTTTTAATTATACTTGCTATATTCATAGCAACTGATTCTACCATTGACGGTGAACCTTTAGTATTAACTAAATCACTAGCTAGCTGACTAAGAGCTCTTGCATCACCTGCAATTAAGTCTGCTAAGTTTCTACTTTCGGGTACATTACGTAATTCTGCGGCTTTAGCTAATACTACATCTGCTAATGGCTTTAAACTAATAACTAAACGTCTAAATCCATCTGTTAATTCAGTATCTCTACTAGTATTCTGTGAGGATACTGCTTTTATTAAATCATTTAAACTTTTACCTGCTGTGGTAAGTAAATCACCAGCAGCTTTATTATCTTTAGAGTACTGTAACTCAATCTCTAAATGAGGGCTATCCCCTAATACTGTTTTTGTAGCATTTGCAAATATATGTTCTTTATCTACAATATTACTAGTTAAATAATCGGCATCTAATATTACTTTAACTATACGTTCTAAAGTATCTGAGGACTGTTTATCTACACCATCACCTAGGTCTAGCTGAAAATCTCTATAACTTTCACCAGTATCATTGAAATCTAAAAATAATGCTTCTTTTAAACGTAAGGTAAAAACACCGGCTAAGTGTCCTGATTGTATATTATGGGTAATATGATCAAAAACTTTAGCTTCTAGTGCTGGAGTTAGTCCAAAGATTGATAACTCTATTTCAATATAGTTTAAAAATTCATTACGTAGGGTTGGTTGCGGTACAGACTCTAATCTAAACTCTCCTGGAGTATTTTCTACTAAGTCTTGTACATATTTAGTACTTTTTAAGTATCTGACAAATCCGTTTACTGATATACTTTTTAAAAACTTATCAGTGGCATTACGTAATACACTATCTTCAATATCTCGTACTAAGCCTTGCTTTAAACTATTGATAGAATTTTCATCAAATACTGATGAGGCACCCTGTTTAGCGGACTCATATTTTCTACGAAACTTTTCAGAATCTACTAGTTTTTTATATTCATCTTTAGAAGTTCTATTCTTTAAACCTGAGAACTTATCAAATATTCTATTTCTAAGTGTTTCACTGAACTCAGCTACTGACATATTAATTTACCGTTAGTGCGTACTGATCAAAAATACGTTGAATTGATGCAGGTAACTTACTATTTGTTATGTACTCAATTTGACGGTTATTACCGCCTGGAGCAGATGTTGAATGTACAGCACCCTCATGGCGCATGTAATATTGAATGAACTCTAATACCCCTAGCTTTAAACCTTCTGGGCATCCATCATTACCTGCAGTATATACTACTTTATATCCTGCTGGATTATAAGCAAATACCGAACTATAAACACATTTAACTACTTGCTCTTTAATGACATAGATCCAATCTTTATATTGAGTTAAATCAGTATAAGTTTTACCGTAGTCTGTTGAGTATTGAACTGAGCTAACTGATACTACTGGTCCTTGTGAAGGTATTAAAATACCATTTCCACCGTCGTATATTTCAGTTACTAGTTCTTGTGTATCTATTAAGGGGTTACGACAAAAAATTCGTACAGCCTCTGATATTTTTGGAATTAAGAAGTCAATTAAAGCATCTTGAGTGGTACTAGATATACCGGCATAAGCTTTATACTCTTGTCTGGTTACTAGATTCGTCATATGTTTCCTTATTGTCTTTTACATATCCTGACTAGCAAGATATGTAAAAGACAGGACCTAAGTCCTGTCTTACGTAAATTAAGCTACGTAGCGTAGTGCCTTAACACCAACACCAGAAGTAATTTGTTGCATACCTACACGCATAGAGGCTACTAGAACACGAGCTTGTTCAGCTGCTAGTTCTTGTGTATCAATACGTAGACCGCGTTGAGCACCAACTAGGAAGTTAGGAACATAAACTGCAAAAGCTGCAATGTTTGTTAGAGCTGTGTTTGTACCTGTTGCACGAGCAGCAAGTTCACCTGTAGCGATAACTGGAGAACCAGCAATCATACCAACTTGACCAGTGATAACAGTAGCTAGAGGACCAACTTTTTCCATTGTCATGAATGTTGAATCTTCTAGTAGATCGTAATATGTATCGTTATTAACGATATATGCTACGTCAGCTGGGTCAATACCGTAGTTACCTAGTTGAGCACGTAGACCACGTAGTTTAGCAATGCTTACAGCACCGTTAGCTACAGTTTGTAGAAGTGCTGCGTTAGTACCAGAAGTACCAGCGCGGTTACTTAGACCACTAATTGGCACAGTAGATGCGTCACCTGTTAATAGGGCGCCGTCAATTGCTTTAGCGCAACGACGAACCATAGCATCACGAATCATAGGCATTAAGATTAGTAATGCGTCTTCTTCTTCTTCGTATCCAACATACTCTTTTGTCGCTACTTTGTAGGCGTTTAGAGTAACTTCGTTCAACTTGTGAGCAACTGCTGCACCGCCTGAACCGGATTCTAGAGTAGTACCACCGCTGAATGCTGTAACCCAGCTTGCAGATCCTACTTCAGGATTTACAGGGATACTCATTACGTTAGTCTTCATAGGGACTTGACGGAACATAGGAGCAATTACTAGCTTACGACGTAGTGCTTGTTCCATTGTCAATTGAACTTCTAGTTCCCAAGGTGTAGCGCCTGGAACGTGAGCTGCTGAAGACTTCTCTAGTAGTTCGCGACCAAACTGAGTTTGTGCTAGGGATTTACCTAGAACAGTAGCTAGCATAACTGCTTTTTCTTTGTCTTCGTAAGCTACGCCATCAGTTGTAGTCTTATCGGAGAAAGCCATTTTAGACTTCTGAATAGCTGCAATTTCAGCAGACTTTTCAGCTAAGGCTGTTTGTAGTCCTTCTAGAACTTGCTTAGTTGTCTGGTTTTGTTCTTCAAAACGCTTTTCAACTTCGGCTAGTAGACGCTCAGCGCCGCTTTCGCCAGTTTCGATTTTTGGAGCAGAGGCTTCAACAGCTGCTTTTACGCGAGCTTGAATACGTGACTCTAGTTCAGCTTCTTGAGCTGCTTTAGTAGCTTCAGCTTCTGCCTTAGCAGCAGCTTGGTCAGCAAAAGCTTTAGTGGTTTGTTCAACCGCTGATTTAGCTGCGTCTGCAACCATTTGTTTGATTTCTTCTGGATTCATTTTCCATTCCTTTTGTGATATGCTGTCTGCTTCCGTTGAGGATTCTAGCCCTTTAGCTGATTCGCTTTTGGGTGCAAACTGCGATTTAAATTGATTATACTCATCAGCATCGTTAAATGCCTTAGACAAACTAAATAGAGTGTTTTGATTACAAGGTACTGAAACTACAGAAATTTCTACTAGTTCCAATGACTTGATAACAAATAACTCGGTTGCAGCGTTATATTCAGCATCATTAACTCTAAATCCAACGCTAAATGCGGTAATAACCCCATCTTTTACTAAATTAAATATCTCTGCCGCAGCGGAGATTCTTGCTTTAATCCATAAACCAGTACTATCTATTTTATGTTCTATCATACGCCCAACAGGATCATCATAATCATGTTGTGAAAGTATAATAGGATTTTTTAGATAGTTTTTAATTCCTGCTTCCCATACGCTGGCAGGAACTACGTCCCCTTGTCTATCTACGTCGTTAGTACTTGCGTATCCTTCGATATAAACAGAATCACCTGGTTCATTGTTTGCAGGAGTAGCTTTAGTAAAAGTACTATTAAAATATAATACTTTATTTTTATCCATATGACTCCTTGTTATTTACCCGGACTATCATCTTTAGTCGGGGCCCCACCTTGCGACGGATTGACCGCAGAACCTGCAATATTTGCTGGTACTCTAATATCGTCCAAACCTGCAATCTTATCATAGCGCAATTCTTCACGAGCCTCGTTAGGGGTTAAAATACCCGCATTTACTAAGGTTGAGTGATATGCCGCTATATCTTTTAATTCTGGCTGTAAACTACTTACATTTGAAGTTATTGCATCTATATCATAACCAAAGTATCTTTCTAAGGCAGATGTAAACCTACGAATAATAGGCATTACAGTCTCTAAGTAAAGTAGTCTTAAGTTAGGTGATATGTTAGCATTGTTTCCGCCATCTAAAAGAATAGGAGGAACTCCGATAGCTTTTAAGATTTTTGAATCATGTGACTTGATTGAGTTATCAAAGTCCATGTCCTGGAAACTTGTGTTAAGTAGATTTGAAGGCTTTAAACCGCTATCTAAGATCATAGGGCGACGAGCACCATTCTTAGGATTATATTTAGCGGTCCAGTTTTGAATTGTTTTCTCTTTTGCTTGTGCGCTCAACGTATTATCGCTTGTAAGCACAATACCAGGAATAGCACCGTTCTCAAAGAAGGAGTCCTGGAAGTTTTGCATTTTATACATAATCTGCATTGATCTGGAGCAAGACTCTAGGCGACTAGCTCCGCGATAAATAGATTCTGAATTTAAATCTTTTATATGAATTATTTCACTTGGTTTAAAGTGTATTATGTTATTATAGGTGTAACTTTTTACAAATGTTTTTTCGTCAGGCTGTATTTGAACGTTAGTAGCGGGTAGATGATAGAGGTGTGCTCCATCAAAATAGATAAATATATTACCGTCTAAGATAAGATCTGAGAATATACTAGTTCTGAATTCTTGCGCTGACTGATAGGGATTTGGATTAAAATTTAAAAGATTTAATAGTGTTTTTTGTCTAATGCCGCCTTGAACGTCACTGGACAGTTTGTTCTTTACATCATAGTCCATGCTTGCACAAGCACTAACTACAAGATTAGTACCGCGATTAACGGCTTCTAATTTTTGAAAGGCAACTCGGTAGCTAAATGCTGCTGCCGAGCCGATGTTTACGCCTTGTTCTCTGCGAATAATCGCCTGAGCGGGGTTTAGTTTTTCTATAACCCAACCGCCTACTTTATTATACCATGCCATAATTTAACCTTATGTAAAGGCGCTAAAAAATGAGCCTACAGTACGAGTAGTGGATGTTTCTTTACCTTGATGTTTATCCCGCTGTATGTCAACCCAACGCGCTTGACGTTCGACTGAATTAGGGTTAGGTGCTTTACCAAATATCTTATGTAAGTTAACATGATGTTTATTGCATAAAGTTCGTACAAGATCATAAAGTTCTGTACGATGCTCTGCAATAAATTCGTCCCTTACGGCCAATATTCCATCATCAGTGGAAATATCATACTGCTTTACTCTAGCCCAGGTTTCGAGCAAGATTGTAATAGAGTGAAAATGATGCAGCTCTAGGTCTTCACCTGTACCGCATACATAGCAGTGGTCCTGCTTTTCGTAGGCTGCTTTAGCCTTATCTCTAACGTGTTTAACCGGAATACGTTTGTTACCAGTGTTTTTTGCCATAAATTTATTATGTACCTTTTAATTGCTCCTATTATAGCACGTAGGCATAAAGAAGTCAACATATAAATTTTTAGTCCCGTAAGGCTAAAAGTTCTTCTATTTTGTACAGTCGTTGCAAGTACTTGGATGGTTTATCAAGTACAGAACTCTCTAAGTCACCAGCCCTACGTGGACCTGCGACAATCTGAAAGTCACAACCATTGGAAAGTTTAAATTGCTCGGCAATCTCCCGAACTGTATATCCCGTTCCATGCCCTAAATTCTGTACACGATTAGCCGGACACTCAATGGCTGCTGCAATTGCCCTACAAATCTCCATGACATGAACATAGTCACGTACTGCAGTGCCATCCCTGGTCTGGTAGTCTGTACCATAGACGGTAAACTCACCGGAATCTTTAGCACGTATTAAGCTTTGCATTAATCCGTCTGGATTAGTGGCAGGAAACCCCTCCTGACCTACTACATTATAAAATCTAAAAATAGTATAGTCATGGTCTACGGTCTCAACACAGTGCTCGGCCGCTAATTTACTGACTGCATAAGGGCTCGCACACTGGGGTGCGCAGCCTGTACTTGCAAAGATAAAGTTATCATGAGGAATTGTCATAGTCTTCATAGTACCCACTATATTAGTATCATAGTAGTCTGCGGGACGATTAACGCTCTCACCTACACGGACAAGGGCTGCTAGGTGTACAATACAGTCAAAACGTGTAAAGTATCCTAGTAGTTTATGTCTAACATCAAGTTGGTAGTGGTTGTGTGGACTATGCTGTGGTAAGTCTATGTCTAGACCGTGTACCTCATAGCCCATCCGCATTAACAATTTGCTAAGGTGTGAGCCTATGTATCCTGAATTACCTGTTATTAGTATTCGCTTTTTCATAGTAACCTTAGGGTAGTATCCATATCAGTAACTTCTGCTACCCTATAGTCGCCTAAGTCCACAAAGATTTTTACAAGTTCGTCTAGGAAAGGTTTATTTCCTAGGACCTCTTGATTCTCAAACTTGATCTCTTCGATCCTCATTCCCCCATGCACCAGTTCTAAAACTGAGGGTAGGATATACTGCTCGTGGCCTTCGGTATCAATCTTTAACTTACCAATCTCAGTTACCTGATACCTCTCACAAAGTTCACGGAAGTCTACTACTTCTACTTGAGTACCGTTCACCAAGTTTAAGGGAAGTCCGCGATCCATGAGCAGCCTATCTACAGTAGGGTGACGATCACCAACTGAATTACAACCACGTACCCAGGCTGGAAGGTCAAATAAGTGAATAGTAACATCTGGTACATGGTAAACAGTTACGGTTCCTGCTTTCCTACCCACAGCTACCCTAGCTTTACGAATATTAGGCCGGTCCAAGATTCTGTCCAAGTAGTACTGTAAGGGTTCTACTAATAATACTTGCTCTTGTGGTAGGGCTACCTCCGCACTAGTATCAAAATCGCAAGTACCTATATCAACGTAATCAAATCGCACTTTTAGCTCCTGGAATGGTTCTGTGCAGCCAGTTCATGTCTTCGCGGCCCAATTTACGTTCATACCAACCTTTATTGGTGTGGACATTCATAACCATCTCAAAGTATTCCTCATACATAGGAGCTACTCGTTCTAGACTGAAGTTCTCACCCATCAACCTCCACGATTTAGGGTCGATTTTATCAATATTTTCTGCAGCCCAGACAAAGTGGTCAAATGTACGGCA
>JAUKPQ010018627.1:0-11421 GCA_032273045.1 Chloridella minuta
TAAAGGGTCTCCATGCACTCTTTAAATGGCACACGTCCCCCGTCTCCCATAGCTTCTTCAAGTGCTTCAGGGCTCTGTTCACTCCACCATCGTAATGTGTCCTCATTAATACTCCTATTATAAATCTCTGTTTGATCCTCAACTGTAGGTCGTAACTCTAATCGTTCTACTACCCCTTGACCTTTAGGATCAAAACGTACTGCGCCAATGGTTAGTATAACACAGTTAGGTGTTGTATCTAACGTTTCCAAATCAATCATTACATCATTACTCAATTTTAATTCCTCTGTTTATGCTTACACTTATTACCATGCCATCTATTGTAATTCGGTAATTGAAAATTACCACCGCAATGTTCGCAAATTACTCTTTTCATATTTTGAACTAATAGTGGGACTTGCCTGTTAGTCCCGTTAGGATTTTCTTTACAATTATCTCCGTGCCATTTTTTGTAATTAGGTTCTCCTTTTACAGTTTTAGCACAATGCTCACACTTGAATTCTGTTAAAAAATTATGCGTACCATTTTTTACTCGCTCGCTCGCAACTTTTTTGTTATGAATCTTACCTAGCTCTCCTGCCCAAGGATGTTTACCTAATTCTACAAGTTTTTTGTTCCTGTGTAAAGCATTAAGGCTACCTTGCTCACCCTGAAAGTTATGGGTTCCGGCTTGTAATCTCTTAGCCTGAACCTTTTTGCTATTCTCGGATGTAAAATTATGTGTACCTTCTGCTATTCTTTTTGCTGCCACTACCTTACTAAGTTTGCTTTGTAATTTTTTAGAAAGTTCAATCGGTACATTCATTCTCATAATAATTGCTAAACACGCACCATAATCACCTTGTTCAAAATGAATATCATAATGCTCTTGAATTGTAACCAATTTTAAATTTTCAATAGCATCATTACTATGGTTTCCATCAATATGATGTATTTCATAACTTCTACCTTCAATATCTTTGGGGATAGGACCGTTATGTGCCTCCCAAATTTTTCTATAACTATTCATAATAATTGACTCCTTATACTTATTTATCATTCGTCAATCATAATGTCATTTGCCATATTACGCCTGTAATGTTTTCCAAATATATTGTTTCTCTAAATAATCCTGAAACTTTATTGCTTCAGCTTCACTATTAAATACTACACCCTTGATATCATACATATCTTCTAGGTATCTAGCATAGTCTCCGTTAACATCTTGTGCCCAAGTAAGTGCATTAATCCACATAACATCTAACTCCCCACCACTTAGTACACCTGCCATTATTGCAATACCAACTTCGTAACTACCGATATCAGCAAACAACACAGCTAATAGTCTTTTCTTTGTATCAAACTGCCGGATGTTATCCCATTTAGGCCATGATACTAGAAATTTATTGTTTTGTACAGAGGTTATGGGAAAGAGTGTGTTGTTCATTGGAATTTTAATAAAAATATTAGGTACTTCTTTTCGTCCATGACTTTGTAGCCATCTGTAATGTTACCATTAACTATGTTCATCTTAATTCCATAGTTTTCTTCAATGTAATCTTCAAATTCAAACGCATCAAACTGACCATCAAGTGCTTTTAAATCAGCCATGTATTCTTTACGTACAAGTTTTAATGCCGCCCAATAGTCCCATCGTCTTTTACGAAAATCTATATTTGGATCATCGTCATCATAATCTTGTATTTTAGGTACTACCGTCATACCTTTCATCAACTCCACCTCAATGTAAACATAATATAATCTTTCTCATATCTAAACTTAAAGCTGATAGTGTCATCATCAGTTACACCCCATCTGCAATGTCTTTCATATTTGCCTATGTTAGTTTCTAACCATTTAATTATTTCATTAATTTTGTCAAAACGCTTGGCATACACCGTACATTCATACCAGCCGGGTTTAGTGTTTTCCCATCCAACAGCATAATCATAATGTTCAATTATCATTGCCATCTTAGTAGAAACCATTCTAAATCTTTTTTGTCACGAAACCAAAACTTAGAATTATTCATATACCATCGCATATTAGGTGTCCATACTCCGTCGTGTGCTGTAGGCCCAAATGTTTCAACCATCCATGCTTCCATTTCTTTCCATTTAACAATACTCATTGGTTGTACAGTCAAATACGGTTTACCATAAACTGTACCTTCACTAAAGTCAAAAGAATTCCATCCTAATGCAGACATTAACACCATTGCGTCAATATCTTTAGCCATTTGATCGGCTACTTGATTAATAATTTCTTCTGTTATATTCATAGCCATCTCAATGCAAAATAACTAGCATTACTATCATTGTAAAAGGTAAATCTTGCATGTCGTTTCACAATAGGGTCATGGCTAAAATTGTCATACTTCTCTTGGTAGTAAGCATAATCAAAATCAACACCCTGAATATAACCCATGTTTCGTAACTCATGTCCTATTTCCATAGTTCTTTTAGCAGTAATATATAGGATAACATCAGCCACGAGTTAGCTCAAAAATAATAGCATCACGCTCATCAGCAAAATAGAAATCCATGTAATCTTCAGTTACATGTGTCTCATACTTGTCGCCGGGTAAACCAAACTTCTCTACAGTCCATGCACAAGTTTCATTCCAGTCAGAAATTTTATGACCTTTTCTCCAAGGTATACGAACTCTAGTACCCGCCGGCATTTAATAATTCCTTAACTTGTTTAACATTTGCTGGATCACGATTAAACTTTAACGCCCATTGCTCTGGATTAATGTAATCCATAATCATCTTCTGCTGGTCATCACGTAATGTACTTAAGAACTGTACACCACTAGAACTTTGATATAACATCCATGGACTAATTCGTCCTCTGGCTATCTCATAACATATATTGTTTGGATTACCATAACGTAAGTAGTCTCTACTCTGAATCTTCTCTGCTTCAGCTTTTTCTATTGTGATTTCAATACTACGATGTATCGCATCTAATGGATCTTCTGTGCGTAAATATTCACATAAAAACTTTGTGTAATTAGTATCCTGTCGCCAATTATCAATACGAATTGAATTCTTCAACAACCAATCACTAAATCTGCTTACATTGATGCATTTAATCTCTACACAATATAACCCAAACTTAATGAACGCAAGGTAATAGGGATTCTTAATGAATTCTTCATATGTACGATTCTTTGTGCCTACAGTGTTCTTCTTATAAAACTGTAACCAAGCTTGAAAACCCACACGATTACCTTGACGGTCACGCTCTAACCATCTACGTTTAGTTTCGCATATGTGTTTAAGTACAGTACTTTCACGCTGGAACGTAGCTTTACAAAACTCACATCCATGTAGTGATTTAGTTTCCTCGGTCTTTTTCATATTGCTTAATATCTTCTTCAGTCACCAATTGACTAAGAACTTCTATATCAGATTGTTTTAAGTTAGGATATGTTTCTGCCAAATAGCATTTGCGTTTATGTTCTTGTACAAATGCTTTTGCAATTTCATCAATATCATCACTATCTACTTTAGGATAAATCTTAGTGTAATATTCTTTAATATCTTTAGTTTTAGCAGGTTCTTTTAATGATGTTACTTTACTACCTAAATGAGGAATCCACTGATGAAATTGTTTACCTAATCCAGGACTACTAGCACATAACATATACCATTGCAATTTAGGATGCTTCTGTACATATTCATTAAACAAGTATTTGTTAGCATGATAGTCAACACTACGCAAGTAATAACCTTGAACATCACCTGAACCTTTGATAGCACTCATCCAATGAGTCATCATATAGGGAACAAACTTCTTTTGTTGTTCTTCTGTTAACCTATCATAATAACCATAGTCTTTCTTATCCATAGCAGTAAGAGCATCAAACAAGTCAAAATCTTGTGCTACAAATTTCTCATCAACGGGAGTACTCTTTTTAGTTGCCATTAGAATGCCTGACTATAATCTACAATCTCGCAGTTACGACTAATCTCTTTAACAAAATATACACATCTTGGCTTGGGACCATCGTCTAATGGGATGCATAAGAATTGTCCGTTCTTCAATCTAGGAGCATACCAGGTTACATCATGGTAAATGTCTACAATCTCAATAGGTACAAATGAAGGGCTGAAACTAGTTAAGGGATTGAATTCGAAGGCATTGAAACCTCTATCATTGATACTAGTTAAGGGTAATGTTTCTAAATCGCCGTGTTCTTGTTCACCAATTAGTATTTGCCAATCAACAGGCATTTTAATAGTACTGTTTCCTATCTTTAATACAAGTGCAGGACTGTTAAATGATTCCAAAAAGATTAATGGGATATAATGATAATCTACGTTTTGTGGATTACTGTTGTCTAGTATCGCAAAACGCAGGTCATCAATTTCTTCGGGAAGTGTTTCTAAATTATAGAATTCGTTGTCTAGGGTTAATATACGCATAGTATTATTATATCAGGTTCTTATCTATATGTCAATTTTTCTACGTCAAACGGGTAATTAGCCTCTTTATAAAAAGCTTTACGTTGAGTCAAATGCCGTTTAGCAAATTTACAACTACTGGTTATGTCGTAGATTTGTACATGGTCTTTATCTTCTGCTTTGCGAATTCCACGTCCAATACTTTGGATAACCCGAACGAAACTCTTTCCCGGCTCCAACAAAACAAGGTTAAATATCCTAGGTATATTAATGCCAACAGCCGCAACTCCATAAGTCGCAACAATAATTTTATTCGTACTAGTGGCAACTTCATCATATTCCTCTTTTCTTTCATTCATGTTAGTAGCACCGCTAACAAACACACTTCCGGGTAATCTACTAACAATCTCTTTTCCTGCATTCACCCTATCAACAAGGATCAATGTATTACCGGTATCATTGATACCGCTAATTAAACTAGCTATCTTATCCAATCGTTCACTATCTTCTAGTAAATGTTTTAATTCGCTTTGATAGTTAGTAAACTCTTTACCATCTTGTAATTGCATGATATTAACATGACACCGTGCTAACACACCCTGATCTTGTAATTCACTAGCAGATAGTTTACCAATCACATTACCCAAACTAACATAGATGCTTTGTGCTTCAAACTTAGCTTTCGGGATAGTTCCTGTTAATCCCCAACGAATGGGTACTTTAGCAAATACACCAGTAAGCAATGTTTTGAGTGCATCAGCTTTTGCCATGTGTACTTCATCAACCATGACACACACTACACCTTCAATGAAGTCACCAATATCAACTTCTGCCTCACCGGCTTTTGTTTTCTTAAGCATGTTGTTAAGACTTTGCCAAGTACAAATGGTATGTGTCTTATTGTATTCTTTACGATCACCGAAGTATACACCAACGTCTAATCCCAAGTTAATGTAATCTGCTTCTGTTTGTGTTACTAATGATTTGTTTGGAACAATAACAATACTACGACCATACTTTTCAACGCTATTAGATAGTGCGGCAGTCATCAATGTTTTACCTGCACCTGTAGCAATTTCTTGTAGTGATTGTGGGTTTTCTAAGAAGTTGTTTACGATTTCAATTTGATAATCACGTAGTACTACCGGAGTACCTTCTTTGGGATGACCTTTAGGCCAGTTCTTATCTTTGAATGTATCCTCGGACACTTTGTCAAACGTAAAGGTTGTTGTGTAATCTCTTAAATCATCTAGCTCAATATCATATCCTGCATTGTCTAGGTAAGGGAGTATTTCAGGTAGTAGATTGATATAGGTACTGCCCGCTAAACTAAAATAGCTTACCTTACCATTCCATCTACCTAGTCTTACTGCAGGAAGATAACGTGCTCCGGGTATTTCATACTCAAACATTTTCATCAGTGCTTTGCGCTCTGATAGTTCAAGTCCTTCTATCTTTACATTCACTTCGTCTTTGACGATTATTTTACATTGTTTCATTCTTTTCCAAATTAATTGGTTGACTGTTTACCACGTTGATTACTTTTGCTGTGTTAGCATGATCCGTATCACTTATCAATTTGAATTTGATTATTACCGGGAACTTATACTTACTTGTATTATCATGTATCATCATTTTGCCAGAATCATTATAACGTATTCCTGCAATTTCTAATGCTCGTTTTAACTCGGTTTTACACTTTATGTTAGTTGACAATCCTATTCCGGATACTGAAACATAATCACAATTGATGTTTTTTAACCAAGGTACAATATCACATATGTTTGACAATTCTACTTTGGGATTATATGATCCGGCAAATCTTTCTTCATCTGTTAGTAAAATACTTTCATCTATATCTATACCATAACGTACTAATTCAGCTAATGTTATTAGTTCTGTGTTTAGTTTAATATGTTGTATAGCGTTATCCAATGCAGAGTTAGTACATGCAATCATATAATTACCGTTAACACATACTAATGTGGGTGTCCAGTATTTTACATCCTTGTAATACTCTTGTTGACTTAATATTTTCTTAACATTATCACTATATCTAATTTCATTAAAGAAAATTACAGTCATACGTAATGCTAGTTTTAGTGAAAAGGTACTCAAATCAGCAATGTAGTATTTATTGATATTATCCCATACAAAACTAGATTGACTAAGTGACCTAAATGCAGTAATAAATGCTTTATTATAGGGTGTTTTCAGAATGATATTGTCATCTACAATACCTATGTGTGCGGATGTGTATTCATCCGTAGTTTCTACTATAAGTGTTTTCCAAGGAAGGTTTAATAAATCCTTAATAAACATTTGATTTTTCACAAATTGACGTTCATATTTTTCAATAAGTTTATCAACCAAATTTGATTGATTACTAGTTATCCGTTGTTTAGATACAGTAATTTTTTCAAGGTTCTGAAGGAAACGAATATCATACCTACTTAGTCTTAAGTTAGCAACCATATAATATATAAGCTGTTCTTTATTATTCAATTCAATCATTTATAAATTATACGACAAATAAAACAAAAAATCAATAAAAAAGGAGAGACCGAAGTCTCTCAAAAGTACTTAAAGAAAGGAACGAAAAACATTTATCGAACCGGGCTTATTGACATTGCCGGTACGCACACTGCAGGGGTTATGCTGATTTCATGCAAGTTGTCTTAGCAAGATTCTGCCAGTTGCCGGGACTAATCTTAACTAAATCTGCAATCTTTAAACACATACGCAAGGACACTTCACGCAATTTAGTATGATTGTCCCACATGAAGTTAATCACCGTTTGTGATTGTTCTTCATTAAAATCATAATCTTTAAACAAGCCACCATCAGCGTCACGATGGACCTGTTTGATACGCAACATCTTATCACGATCACCATCAATAGTCAGGTCCAGAAAGTGACAACGTGACTGCAATGCTTCTAAGTGATCCTGCAATTTCTTAGACTTCAAGTTGCCGAATTTCAAGTTAGTGATAAAGATAGCACTACCATTGAAGTTGAAAGTATTCGGGATACCTTCTTCACGCAACAAACGTGAATCTGAATTCCAGCAGATTCTACGAGTCTTGCCTGAATCAAGTGCGGCCTTGAGAATGTTCAAACTCAAGTCATCAGTAAAAACTGAATCACAATCATCAAAAATGAGTACATTCTTAGTGTCAGAATACTTGTATAGTTGAGTATACAAACCCAATGCTGTCATAGCACCTTTAACAATTTGAAAACGTACACGTTTGCCTGCAAGCTTGTCAAACATACTTGCCTTCTCCATTTGTGTCTCAACACCATAAGATTTGCCGACACCGGGCGGGCCTGACACAATCATAGCACGAATGTCACCATTGATACAAGCACGTGACATTTCATCAAGGACCTCAAAACGAGTAGCAATACGGTCCATTGCTTCTTGTTCTGTTTCTTTCACAACTTCTTTCTTAAACTCTACTACAGCATTAGCCATAACTTTATCTCCATTTAAAAATTCAATATTATCAATCGCATCTACTAAGATTTTAATCTCATCACTACGACCTGGGAACTGACCATCATTTTTAACAGTCACATAACTACCTTTTTTACTTGTTTGAAAACCCTTAACAAGTGTAAACACTTCACCTGCAATAGCTTCATTACGATAAGAACCTGACAAAATACGAACTGTAGACATAGCTTCTCCTGTGTGTTAATCAATCAATACAAGTATTATAGCACGAATGCCATTTATTGTCAAATTATGCTACCTTGCGAAAATACATATAGGGCAAGCCCAATGTATAGCACAAGTACTCATCATCGCCACGAGTGTCCTCAGCTTCGTGGACCCAGCGAATTGCTGTTGCACGGTCCTTAGCACCTGAAAAGATCAGGTCATCAATCCTTTTCTCAAAAGAGAAAATTGCATGTTGTTCTGACTGAACACGGATCTTTTCTTCGGCTTCAATAGCTACACCGAGTCCTTCAAACTCAGCTTCGAACTGCTCCAAAGTCCAAGTTGAAGTGTCAACCCCGCGAGGACGAACTCCGAAAGCATCCTTGTACATGTCCCAGTAAAGTTCACGGGCTTGTTCTAACTGTGTCAACTCATCCCAAGATTTGAATTCTGTAGTCATTTCGTAGTCCTTTTCTTTACTGTCTAAGATTCTATTATAGCAGAAAGCCCATTTATTGTCAAATTTTGGCTATCAAACTAGCATGAATTTCGTTCATTTCCGACTGCTCTACATAAAAATCGGACCTAGGATCGTAATATTGACCCATTTTGTTGTCATAATACAACACTCTTCCGGAAAAATTGAACGGGCCTTCTAATCCGTTACGTGGGCCATACTTAGTACGCATGTCGTCCATTTGGAACTTATCTGCAACAACTTTGTAACCCATAAAGCCCTTTTAACTGAATAAGACTCTATTGTATAGCCAAAGCCATTTATTGTCAAATTTAGGCCAATGACCAATTTAGTAACTGATAGTATTGTAATTCATCGTATTTTTTAGGATGATATGTTCCTTCAATACGCAAATGTTCATTAGTAAACATTTTATCCCAAATATGTTTTAAAGGATTCTTTGGTTCAATGCTAATCATATGTGCATTGCCATTACTATTTTTTAACCAATATTCAAACTGTTTTATACGTTTATTACTTTTATAAAAACTTGTAATAGGTGTCAATGTAGTGATTTGCTTAAGAGGAGGTGAATCAAAAGTAGCTAAGTCTAATTTAACTTCTCTTTTAAATGAATCAAATTTAACATCATACTCATAGAATTCAGGCAATCTAAAAATAATAGGTAACAGTTCTTCTGTAATTTTTTTATCATTACCATGAATAAATGTATTTAGGTCTTGTCTATATTTTGATAGTTTAATACCTTTAAGAGACCATAGCATAATCTTTTTACTGAAGTAATCTCTAATTTCATTGGCACGAATTCTGTCAGATTCTTCTACCCTTCTGAACAAGTTATCATCTAATAGGCTAGTGATACCCATGTAGTGTGTACTCTTATCCTTGTTATCACGTAGACGTTTCCATGCAACGCTTAGTGCTAATACATCTTCGGTTGATTCAATAACTTCATAACGCTTAACATAGTCACTTCTATGGATGTTTTTAAATAAGCCATTAAGATAATTATCATCCATTGTAATAGATGAGGTTGATAATGGTGATATACTTAATCCAGTACCACCACCTGCCCCGTTCAATGTTATTGTGTTACTACTGTATATATTATTAGCCAATTGTTATGTCCTCCATACCGGCTGCTCTTAATCTAACAATATGACCCAACATAAAGTTTTTTGATTCCAATGCTTTCATTATACCTAACCAACGATTTCTTAGTAATGCTACTTCATTGATAAGTGTTTCAAAATCTACAACTTCATCTTCACCATCAACATATTTTTCAGCATCACGGCTTGTCAATGCTCTATTATACGCTTCTAAGTATTTTTGAAAATGTTTTCGGCGAATTTTCCGTAATTGAATGTTGAGATAGTTTAATACTGCTTCTATCTCTTGTAGTTGATTAAAACGATGTTCAGTTACTCCGGGTAATGCGGCAATGTTTTTTTCAACATTGCCGTATACCTTTACCTCTTGTTTTGCAGATAATAATTCATTCTCACAATGAGAGATGAAATCGGGTATCACAGCTAGATTAGTTGTGATCCTTGTGTACCAATTTGACATTTAATCCCATTCTTCTTGGTCTTCGTCTTCGTCATATTCTTCGTACTCTTCACCATCATGTTGGTCAGTATAACCTTTTAATGCTTTAAGTACTTCTTTGTCATTCTTAAAAGAATCTTTAATATCACTTGCTTCATAATTATTATCAATTAATAAATTAATCAACGTGTCGGCCGCATCGCTACGGTCATTGAAATCAATATGGGTACGTAGGGCGTCCCATATTTCTGCTGTAAAAGCTAAACTCATTCTGTACCCTCCTCCTCAGGTGTTACAGTACTTATCTTTGTAGTTGATTTTTGACCATATTCACTCATTACTGTATCTAAGCAACCGTCAGTATTTGCTTCCCAGCCCTTACGAAACTTCTTAATGATTTCTCCATCAAGTGTTGTATAGACTAATGAGTTACCTTCTTTCTTAACAAGTTCAGCCTTCTCAATCATATCTAGTAGACCTGAATAAGGACTCATACCTGTTTCATAAGGAATCTTGACTTGCACTGATTCAAATGGTTTCGCATAGCGAGTTTTCATAATCTTACATGCCGCACGAATACCTCGCACATCACTAATCTTATTACCATCTTCATCTTCTTTAAGTTTTAATTTCTTCATAGCAACTACAATAGAACTTGCGTAAACAAAACCTTGACCACCTGAGATTTTATCATCTGGATCAAACATATCTTGTGAAGCATAAGTGTGGTTAGTAGCAACCAAGCCAATGCCTAGTGAACCAAACATGTTAACACAGTTACGAACAAGTGCTGTAAGTGCTTTAGGCTTACGACCCATGTCACCTTTCATATCACCTGCTTCAAACTGATTAACGTCAGTAGGTGTTAGTAACATACCTAGACTATCTAATACGAACAATACCTTGGGACGTTGATCTTCAGGTATAGTACGATACTCTTTAACAAACTCACTAATCATTTTAGCTACATCATCAATCATAGCCATGTTTAGTTTAAGTAGTTTATCGTCTGATGTATCAACACCTAAGGCATGAAGCCATGCTTCATCAAGTGCGTTTTCTGTATCTACTAATATTACATAGATGCCTTGTGCTTGTGCGTTCTTTACAAGATTACCTGAACAGATAAATGATTTACCTGCTCCTGACTCTCCTGCGAACACTGTTACTTTACCTAAGGGAATACCTTTGTTAAAGTCTCCACTTATAAGATAATTTAAAGCATAGTTGTTTGTGCTAATCCAATCAGTAGGATCATTAAATCCTACTGAGAGGCCCTCAATACTCTTAGTAATGCTCTTGCGGAACTTACTAAGGTCGAATGGTTTTACCAT
>JAUKPQ010018638.1:0-11407 GCA_032273045.1 Chloridella minuta
CTCCCATCGAACCCGTGTTGAACCCCGTGCCTCCATCATTGTACAAATTACTGATGACCGTGCCTGACGACACCACACCCATAGTTCCCAAACCTCTCGCCACTTCGCCCAACTCACTGCCTCCGCCTCCACAACCGCCATCACGACCCGCACTGATGCCGTATGTACCGCCGCCGCCGCCGCCATATGCAGTCGCAATCGTGCCGAATGTACTATCGAAACCCAAGTATCCAGGCACAACACCGAACACACCTCCATCACCACCTCCACCCACCACGACCGAATAACTGGTGTTGCTCAACGAGTTCTCAAAGATGAGCATGCCGCCCGCGCCACCACCTCCGCCTGACTGGCAACCACCGCCACCGCCACCTGCTAAAACCATAATCTCAAAGGTCACACCGCCCGTGTTCGTGACGGTGAATGTCCCATCGGTCGTGAAGGTGTGGAATTTGCGACCGTACTCGTAGGTGATTGTACCGCCAGTCGCCACTGCACCCGACGCAGCAGGCATCACAATCGAGGCATTTGCGTTGGAAATCGTTATCGCATTCGAAGTCGTGATCGTCGTGTTCGAGTTCTGCACGATCGAGTTGGAGGCGTTGGAAATGGTCATTGTCCCTGTCGTTGTGAGTGCCGTGTTCGAGTTCTGGATGAGCGAATTGGCAGTGTTCGTGATCGTGATGCTGTTGGATGACAGAGCGGACGCATAGATGTTGCTGTCCAGCACGAGCGTCGTGTATCCGTTCGAGATGTAGATGGGTCTAAAACTGGTTCGTAGCGTTGCCGTTCCCGCACCCGAGTAGATGTCCGTGTCGCTAACCCCGAGCGTCCAAGTGTTATACCCGTTAGTGAGAACGATGGGAAAAGTGGTGTTAGAGATCGTCATATTGGACGCGGTCATCGTAATCGTGTTGGAAGTGTTCGTCAGCGTCAAGTTCGCAGCAGGAGCGCCATTGATGGTCAGGTTTCCCGAAGTTCCGGCGACATTGCCACCGCCCGAGAAATACGCTGTGGTGATGTTGTCTATCATGTGGTTTCCCATAGACAAGTAACCGCCTGCGAATTCAGCATTGCTCGTGATTGTGAGCAGAGGTGTCGTGATGCTGAGCGCAGTCGCGTTGGAGATGTTGCTGAATCCGGTGATGTTGCCTGTGCCTGTGATGCCTGCAAAATTACTGATTGTACCCGTGCCTATGCCCGTCAAATTACTGATGCCCGTGATGCTGTTGGAGTTCAGGGTCAGGTTGCCGTTGTTGATATTGACTGACCCGCCGTTCGCAGGGTTCATGTTGATGTTGCACGACGCAGCGAGGTTCAAACTATAATTACTGCCCAAAATGCCGCCGTATGCACGGATCGTGAGGTCGCTGATGCCAATACCGAGAGCACTATTGTAGATTGCTTGGGTGGTAAGCGTGGTGATGTCGCCTGCCGTTGAATTCACCTGTCCGAAGTCGTACAGGATTGAAGTGCCATCTCCACGAATGACCTTGTTGGAAAGGTTGGCGTTGGACGCATTGCCCATCCCGATAAACTGCACTCGGGTCATATCGACAAAATACGGACTGGCGGGATGGATGTTCAGGTTGTTGCTCGCATAGTTGCGAATCTCCTTCGCATAGGTATTGCCGTCCAATATCGTGCCGTTAGATCCATAGACATAGACCTGTCCCACGTAGGTCGAAGTGGGAGGAGTTGGCGAGCATTGTAGCGTCGTACCCAACTGACTCCACAGGTACATATTGCCCGCAAGCGACCCGACAGACGAGAACGACCCCGCGTAGAGATTCACGCCTGCTGCCGACATCTTCAATGCAGAGGTCAGGATCGGTCCAGTCACCACAGGCGTGTTCGCATTGATGTTAATGACACCGCCGACTGCCCCATCCGTGCCTGGCGTAATCTCATAACTATTACCCTCTGCGGTAATGTTGATGCTGCCTGCCTTTCCACCCTCTGCGGTTATATTGTAGTAGGCAAAGTCAGTCAGGTCATCTCCGCGATCCACCGTGTGCTGTTCCCTGACGCTGCTGGTAGAAGTGATAAAGGACGCATCGTTGGAGATCACATTGCCTGCGCTGATATTCACATTGCTAGTGCTCGATGTCAGTGCAAGGTCGCCCGTGTTGGTCACACTCGTTGTCGTCACGGAAGTCGCACTGAGGTTGCCCACATTGGACACATTGTATCCCGCGATATTGACATTCTGGGTTGCCGGGTAAGATGACCAGTTGTATGCGATCTCGCCCAGCGTCGTGTGGAGATGGGACACTGCGCCTGCCCTGAACTCAAAGGTCGCCGTACGACTGCCACCCACATAGACCGCATAGAGATAGACCGACAGGCGCTTGGTCGAGTTCGTGAGCGTGTATGCAGGGATATACAATGGCGAGTCATAGATGGTCTGCGATGCCACCAAATTCGTAATCAGGATTGGGTCTGCCGCTCCATCCGAAATCAAAACTGGGTTTGACACACCATCCGCATCCACTTGGTATAGCGACCAGTAGAACGACGGCGCATTGGTCACAGAGGATGTTGCTGCGTAGATGTTCATGTCCCACAGACCTGGTGGAATAAATGTAGTCGCCAACCCTCCAACTGGTGTCGGAAACTTGGCGATCAGCACGGTAGAAGAGGATGCAGCATACGAAATCGTGGTCTGCGCTGTGAGGACGGGAGATGTGAGTAGATTACCAAGAGTCGGCACGGATGTTGAGGTTGCCGAATCCAAGTAGAGTGTTTGTCCGCCCGATGAACCCGGTGTGCCCGCTGGTCCGGTTGGTCCAGCAGGTCCGATGTATCGGGTATTGCCTGCCCAGTTGGGTAGTGCCATTTGTATAGGATCAGTAATATAAAGCAAGACCAATGCTCGTGTTAGAGTTCCACCACTGGTTGAAAGGCGTACCGAAGTCATCGATCAGTTCCACCGTGATCTCGTAAATCTCGTTGGGAACAGAGAGCGCCGGGATCTCCACGCTATTGGTCGTGTAAGAGTTCAGGCAGTACGGCGCGTTCTCGATCGGGATGGACGCAATCAGGTTCTTACGCTTGTTGCTCGTATCCATACCTCCGCCGGTCACAACCGAGAGATACACGCCCACATTCTGCACTCCGAGTAGGATTGGCGGTGTATCGCCGACAACCGCCACAGAGGACGAGTTGGACGGCACACCTGTGGAGGTTGCGCATCCACGCTGCGAACTAGCACCCCAGAAAGATCCATTGGAATTGTAGGACAGCGTAAAACCAAGACGAGCATTCATCGTGATGCCCTCCTGATAAGGTTGCAGCATCGCAGTCGCATAGGTGTTGGACGAGTTGTAGGTGTTCATCTTCAAGCGACTGCCTGCCGTCGTCGTGCCACGCAGAATGTCCAGCACATTCGGATCATCTGCCGCCGCCGGAGCAATGTAAGTCGTGCCGTTTCCAGCAACTGAGATACGACGCGTGGTTGTGTCGAAGGCAAAGGTCACCTCTCCCGCTGTCCATTGAATGTTGTAAGTTCCCGAATCACCACCTGCCGATGCCGCAGCGTTCAGCGCCGCCACCAGTTCAGTTCCGGTGTTGAAGTACTTGTTCATCGTATAGGCAGTGAAACCGGGATACGGCACGAACCACGAAGGCATCAGGCGGATACAACGGAGGTTCGCAACAGCAGCAATGCCTGCCTGTGTCGCCGACGCGTAATAAAAAAACATCAACTGCCCCTTGTCATCGTTCAGTTGCAGGGACGAGTTGATGAAGTTTGCATTGACCAGTTGAATGCCCTTCACTCCGATCAGCGGTGTCTGTAACTGATTAGTGAAGCGGTTATACACTGGTCCTTGCCGGTTTGTATCGCTAAACGCATTCAGCGTGAGGCGGTCCGGTCTGTTGAGCGATGCCATTTATATCTCCTACGCCTTATTTTCCATCTCAATGTCTTTGTAGGTTAGTTTGAGCGTGAAGGACGAGATGCCGTTATTCGTCAGCGGGTATAACTCTCCTACCTCGTCGCGCAGTTCAATGCCGATCGAGTAGATGTCTGCGTTATTGACCCGCAATTTGCCGTCAATGAAGTTCGCAAAGAAAGACACACCCAAGTTCCCGGCGTTCATGGATGCAAGACCGATCAGGTTAGTGTTGCGCTGTGTGTCCAAAGTCGAACCATACACGATCGTGGTGTAGATAGAAACCACCGATGAATAGACCAGGTTGGCATACCCGTCCGCAGTAAAGATCGTCGCTGCCGTAGATGTCCCCGTCGTCAGATCACCTCCCACACCATACGAGGTGTAGTACGGCACGGGTCGGATGCGGTTGAGGACTTCACTGGTCGTCGTGCCGTTTGGAATGCCCGTGCTTGTACCTATGGATGTATTCAGGTTTGAAGCGTTGAACAACCCATTCCAGCAGAACCCCAAAATTGAATTCAGTAGTCGGCGTGGCGCGGGATTGAAGGGTTGTGGTGGGATCGCAATGGGAAACGGATATTGGATCTGCCCGTTGAATGCATCCACCATGTCGAACTCCCTGCTGAGCGCATATAGACCGATCGTGGGGAGCAATGTGAAAGAAGACAGAGGTGTCCAGTAAGACGGAATCCAGTACGGGTTGGTGTTGAACACTCCGCCATTCACAATAGGAGTCAGTTGCGATACATTGTTGTCCTTAATGCACTTCCACCAGAACACACCAAACCCAGAAGTCGTCGTATTGGTCATCAGATCGCCCACCTTCCAATACACAGATGTCGTGCTGGGCGAGAACTCAATAAACCTCCACCATGTGTTGTTCGTGTAAGCACCGGTGGGCGCATTGCCGATTGTCCCCTTGATGCAGACATACCACTTGGACGAGTAATACGCATAGTCCCCGACTACATATGATGTTCCCGCGCTATAAGTGTTGTTCGTCGTGTTGGGAATGTAGAACGGCAGGAAACCCTTGTTCTGCTTGGTCGCTTGGTAAGTCACGCCCTGATACTGCACGATCGAACCACTCTCGAACAGCGCGTACTGATTCCACTGACGACCATTGCCACCCACAACATTCGTGCCCTGATTGATGATCACATTGGGATCAGCATATCCGGTCGCCAAGTAGCGATAGTTGTAAGGACCGAGCGGTTGCGTTGGCGCGACCCATCCGTCGATGCTATTGAATGACCCCGTCCAGATATTCACAGACGCTTCATAGATGAATCCGGCATAATTGACATACTGACCCGCATAGTAAGGCGTATATGCAACAAAATCCTGAACAAGTCGATCCGTCACATACGCCCACCAGGTCTTACTTGTGGCAGGCGAGTTGCCCACATTCCCCGTGATCAGAGAGCGATAGACCTTTTCGAGATAGGTTACGAATGCGCCCACATCATAGGTCGTCCCTGCTGCATAGGTGTCCGCTGCCGACCACGCAAACAGGGGAGCATCAGTGTTCAGACCGGTCATCTGAAACCTATTCAGTGTCGAGTTAAAGGTGATGGAGATGTCGCTAGGAATATACTGCACCTGATAGACGGCATCCCCTGCCCACTCGCTATTCGTTGATGCCACATTATCATAGACCAGATCGTTCGTGCAGGAGAGCGCCAGTTGAGTTGCGACATTCGTGTATCCGTCAAAGGTGACGTTCTGTCCGTACTTGGACGGCGTGGGTTGGAAGAACTCGGGTTTGTAGTACGAGGGCAACAGGCGTACATAAAACAGGTTCTCCGTGTTGGGAACGGTGTTGGCATAGAGATCCAAGCGGTAGTACCAAAACACACATGCGGTGTCCGGGATATTCTGCGTGCAGAGTGGGATGTTCGCAGCAAGCAACTGCAAGGTTTCTGCTTCCAAGATCGGACGGGGCATGTTCAGGTTAAACTGCGAGTACGCGTAGGATGACCCATTTGCCGTTGCGTTTGCGGAGGACAAACTTACCAACTCTGGTTGATTTAGCAGACCTTTGAACACGGTGACTGCTGACACTCGACCTAGCGCCTTCTCGTCCTCTATCTCCTTCACCACCGCTGCGATCTGCTCCTGATCCATTAGTAGATGGCAGGATTACTTTATCGGGTTCATACTTGGTTTCAGGTCTAGGGTGTTCATGCACGACCTCGTCCTCGTCATTATGTACGCCCCACCATCTACTCATTATGCTATACGCTGATAGTATCCATTGCCCAAAGTAGCGGATTTGCCTGTTGCAGTTGTGAAGGAGCAGTTTGCGTCCCAGATGATCGTGCCTGATGTTGCGAGGACAATAACGCCGGTGGGAGTAGATGCGACTAACGAGGGTGCTGCTCCAACCCCGCTGTATCCTGTCAGTGCAGTTTGGGGAAAGTTCGTGAGAGAACCTGCACCATCCCGAATACGAAGCACGAGCGTATCCGATGCGACAAAGGTTGTTGTCGATGCGAGGGACATATTGCCACCCACGAGGTATGTACCGGCAGGCAGCGTTGGTGAGGTATAGATGGTCGTCGCACCATTTCCAACCGTCACGGTCGTCGCGGTATTGACGAGAGTAGGAGGCGAAAGTGCATTCACGCCAGTTGGAGCAACATTGTACATCGTTCCATCAACGCCAGTCGTTGCCATTTACCTTACTCGCAATAAAGGATATATCATAATCTCTTAGCGTAAGACAAATGCCCCACAAGACCAACTTTCAACTCGGCATGGAGGCGGTGCTCAACAACCCGCAGACCTCGTTTCTCCACAACCCCAAGACATTCCACGAGATCCACAAGCAGTCCGGGATGTCGATGAATGCAATGATGAGGCACATCGGCGGACAAGCAAAGAAGCAGAAGGAGAAGGGTCCGACCGATGCTGAGAAGAGTAAGGAGCGCCTTGACGCGATGGAGTCAAAAAACGAGAAGAAGTAGGCGCTTGAAAATCAAGTGTAGCGTTCTAAGTATAAACACAAATGGCATTCACGACTCAGTCCGGCGACCTGTACCCTTTTACGGAGGTTGTGCCTGCCGCTGCCCAGTTCGGTGCGCCCGAGCGTTCATCTATCCTCACGCAGCGCCGCCGTGCGCGTGTGACCCCGCAGACCGGTTCGTCCTATGGCAGTTCTGGTCAGGGTGCTGGTGGCGCACAGGTTCAGTTCCTCCTCGCCGATCAGGGAGGTCTGATTGATATGCGTTCCATCGTGCTGAACTACACGATCCAGACCTACGCCACGACCACGACGGCGTGCCCTGACGACGGACACCCCTTCATGACGGTGCAGGCGCTCCTCAACGGGCAGTTGCTCGAAAACATCCAGAACGCGCCCAAACTCGCCAATGTGGAGATGACGCTGGGTGCGAGCAAGTCGTACTACCAGACGGCGGGCAGTTTGCAGGGGTTTGAACTGCTGAACAACGACCTGGTGACGACCGTGCCGTCTAGTTCAGTGACCGCCTCGATTACGGCGTGGGGTTATGTCGCTGGCAATCAGGGATCGGTGCAGGTGCGCTCGTCCCGTGCTGCGTCCGCCAAGTTCAACAACATCGCTGGCGAGCAGCGGTCTATCCCGCTCGGTCTGATGATGGGTCTTGGACGCATGAAGCAGTACCTCCCGATTGCGCTGACGGGCGAACTGGCGTTCGTTCTCATCGCCGGTCAGGCGAACGATGTGCTGTTCGACATTGCTTCGACGGCATCCACGCAGGACTTCTCGCTCTCGCAGGTCAATATTGAGTATGATGTGGTCGTCCCGGATCAGCGCTACATGGCGGTGTTGCAGAAGGTTGCGATGGAAGACCCGGTCGGTCTGACGATGCCCTACGAGTCCAGCATCGTGTCTGCTGCTTCGTCCATCGCCCTCTCGACGACGATGACGCAGAACGATCTGATCGTGTCCCGCGCAACGAACCACCTGCTCCGTGCGAGCGTGGTACAGATCCCGACGAGTGCCGTGTCGCTGGTCGGTTACCCGTCGCAGTCCGCCTTTTCTCACGCTGGCGTTTATAGCGTCCAATTCCGAATTGGATCTCAGGTCTATCCGCAGATCGCCGCTCAGGGTGATGCCGCCCTGTTCAACATGTCCCTCTGCGCGTATGGTTCGCCTATGCAGGAGAACGGCACGGTCACGAACCGGGTTCTCTGGGGACAGAGCACGAACGCCGCCACACCGGGCACGGTCGCATCGTATGAAACTGCCGCCTCGTCTGCGGGTTCGACGACGGATGTGAAGTTCTGCTACGGCGACCGCTTCGTCCCGACTTATGGTTTCCAGACGGTCAAGGGTGGAGTGCAACCGCTGGATGTCGATGGTGTGTCCCTCGCAGGTGCGTCCGGATCGCAGTTGATCGCCTCGCTGGTATCTGCGCCGGGTGTCGCCTACACGCCGTTCGTCATCCTCACTGCCCTCCGCTTCATCAAGGCGCAGGGTGGAGCAGTCCAGGTGGTCGGCGCGTAATTTCTCGCAAGTACATAAAGCAATGTTCCGTATCTATGGTCGCCACATCCGGCATTGCAGACGCTTCCCTCTCTAAACAAACACAGCACTTTACAGGGTTCATTTGAATCCACTAAAATGTTGTAATCTATGTAATGTACGCTGCAAAAGGCAAGGGATACTTGGACAAGCAATATCAGACCGAGAAGAAGATGTGCTACATCCGGACACCGCCTGAACTATGGACAGCGCTGAATGACGAGTTCAACTTCACACTCGACACTTGCTCGTCAGATAAGAACCACCTGTGCGCCGACTACTTCACTGCTGAAACGGATGGTCTGAAATCCGATTGGGGCAACCACACCGCATATTGCCACCCGATGTATGACCGCCATCTTCCCAAGTGGGTGCAGAAGTGTGCCGAGCGGAAGGAGGGTGTGAGTGTGATGCTCCTGCCCGCCTCGACGCATACCGTCTATTTCCACAAGTACATTTGGAAGAACCCCAACTGCGAAATCAGGTTTCTCGCGTGTCCCCACAAGAATGGCAAGGCAGGGTGGTACATGGCGACGGACGACGGGGAGGTGTCTGCAAGCGTGGGGTATATCCGTCCGCTGATGGTTCTTATTTTCCGCCCCTCTACATAAATGACGACGGAAGCACATGTCATCAACCTCGCCGACCGGACTGACCGCTGGGAGAAGATGAAGGAGTCGTGGAAGGATCAACCCATTACCCTCGTCCGCCGTGATGCCATCAAGATCAACGACACGGACATCCCGGATGCCTACCACGCCGTCTTCCTCAAACACCGCGAGATGCTGACCACAGCAAAGAAACTCGGCGAGAAGCACATTCTGATCATGGAGGACGATGCAGCGCCTTGTAAGGACTTTGCGCGCAACTGGGCGGTCATCAAGGAGTACCTCGACACGCATGACGATTGGGAACTCTTCAATGGTGGGATGCTGATGATCCGGGACTGCGTGGATAAGATCGTTCGTATTGACCACAAAGACAAGAAAGACCCGACGATGATTCTTGGCGTGTGGCGTGGTGCGATGGCGCATTTCCTCTACATGAAGGTTGATCCCTGCTTGAAGAAGATGGAGGAGTGGGAGGCAGATGGCAAACCGATGTTCGACGCATGGTACTCGCACAAACTCAACACACTCGCCTGCATTCCCTACCTGGCGTTCCAGCGCGACGGATACAGCGATGCGGCAGGGGAAAATCGTAGTTGGGAGGAGCGGTTCATCTATGAGGAGGACACAATGAAGTATGCGCTGCGTGAGTTCTTTGGGAACGACCCCGCTTCCCCGCAGTTCGATCACGCCGACCCGCGCCAGACACTCCTGCGTGAAACAGACCGCAGAAATGGGTTTGAAGCGTCAAAGGGCGCAGTGTGGGACGGACATGGGTACTCGTGATCACTTCATCTTCCCCTTCTTGATCAGCGACTCCAACAGACGCATCTGCGCCTCTGCCTTAGGTTTGGTCGTCCATCCATGCGTATGACCCTTGTTCGCTCCCGATGTCGTCTTCACTGCAAACTTGCCACCCTGCGAAACCAATGTGTAGGGCATTTATCTACCCGCAACAAACAATGCCGAGTATCCCATTGAAGTCATTAGTCAAGGAGCACAAGATCCTGATTCCATTGCTCCGGTCAGGCACACTTGCACAGCGTAGGAAGGAGGCGCGGAAGCAGGCGAAGGAACTGAAAAAGTATGTCAAGTAGGTTCGGTGTCGCTCTCACTCTCGCTCGATGACACGGACACGCGCCGACCCATCAACTTGTGCATCTCGGTCAGTTTCTTGGACGGCGGCAGGGGTGTAGTGAATCCCTCTGTCCAGCGATCAGCGTTCATCGGACGGCGACGATCCCACACGAGAAAGTTGTAAGGACGACGCGCCATCGCCCGATCATAGTGCGCCACGAACTCGTCAATGTCATACTGCTCGGCGTACTCCTCTGCGATCTTGCGCACCTCGTTAATCGGCATCTTGTACAGCACGATCGTCGTGAGGTTCGCCCGGACTGCCGGTGATGTGAAACCCGTATTCTTGTAGAACTGCGTAAGGTAGAACAGCGTGCAGTTGGACTCGTGGCGGGATGTCAGGCACAACTTCTCAATGGGAGGCGCGCCACCCACCTTCGCCTTACGCATCAGCGACGCGCCGGCAAAGTCATCAAACACGATGGCGGTGTTCATCATCGGTTTGCCCTTCTCCAATCGATCCAACTGGTGCTTTTTGAGATCGGTTTGGTACTCGTCAAACGACACAGGTTCAAACTCGGTCATGATCAACTTGTTCTCAATCGGCATCTTGTCGAACGATGCCTTCGCGTCCAGCGTCCCGATGTAGATGAGTGCCTCGTCAAAAATGGATTTCTTCTTGGTCTTGCCCGTCACATACCCTTTCGTCATCATGCTCCACAGCGCCGAACTCTTGCCAGACCCACACTGACCGAGAATGAGGATGGTTGCAGGCAGCGAGGGTAAAAATTGTGCGTCCATCTTCTTCATGCGCGGATCAACCGGTTTCTTCTCAGCAGGCATCACTTCGACAAATCCCTTCTCGTCCATTACTTCTTACCGACATTGTCTTCATGCTGTATCTTTGTCTGCTGCGATGGAGCAGTATGTGTCGTTAATCTCGTACCTTGTCCAACCAACATTATCGTCCCGGAGAACATCAAACACCTTGCCATCGCGTACCACGAAGACATTAACAAGTCCTTGATCTACGAAGTAATGAATCCAACCAACTGTGGTGGGACGGAAGTTGTTGTCGGGCATGTTGCTGCAGAAGTACTGGGTGATGTGCATATACCGCCATTCACACGGGGCGGCATGATTCTCGGCGATCGAGGAGTGCATGTTCCACAGAGATTCATAGATCGTCGTTTGCTCGTCGGCGTAGGTCATCTTGTTCAATGAAACCTACTTTGGTTAGAAGCGGGACATTTCGTTTTTACGGAGGTTGCTGGACCACGCGCGCACTCACGAATCCAGATTCTTACACAGAA
>JAUKPQ010018649.1:0-11399 GCA_032273045.1 Chloridella minuta
TTACCTCTGTTGATCAGCACGTAAATAGACCAGCCCTTTTTGCGGCGATACGCATAGTGCAAAAGTGTGGAAGCTGACCGCGAATCGTCGGCGGAATGTGCCATGAGTGAAGTTGTCCCGCCACGTTCGGGTTCCACTTATCGGTCTGTCTCCAACCCAGTGACTGCAACCGAGTCTTCAACTCTGCCTTGTTTGCTTGTTCAAACGTCATTTCAGCACCTTTCAAAAAACAACAGCGGATGTTCCACTCCGATATCAAAGCGACCAGACAGGAAGACTCTCGATCTTCGCGCAGATGTCCCGCAGGATCTCTTCGTTCTGCAAGTATGATTCAGACGTCATTTTCGCGACGCCCTCCTCGCTGACTGCATGGTGAAGCATGTAGCTCGAAGCCGCGCGGCTCACATGCTTTGCCCACATGGCAGATGACCCCTTGCGAAAACTCGCCACTTTCCGTTGACCCAAACTCAGGCGGATAATTGGCTTCTTTTCTTTACGTCTCATCTCATCTGACAAGCCAGCGCGTTCCAATAATTTCGCAAACTCCTGTGAGTAGGTACGCGAATTATTCTTCATCGGGAAAACTCTGTCCGGATCCTGTCCGCGGAACTGCTCAATCAGTTCTCGCATCTTTGATGACAACGGAACAAGAACGTCTGACGGTCGATCCGCAGCCTCATCTTTGTTCGCGGTCTTGTGGACCAAGTACAAAGCCCATCCTGCTTCATTATGTAGATCATCGAGAAAGGGACATAGACTTTCCGTGATCACTCCAGACCACAACAGACCCTGCTTCTGTGCAGATCTCGCGGCGAACCAATCTTGCGAACGAAACCCGTACACATAGTGCGACAGCAAATTAGTTTGCCAGAACACCGATGGCTTCACCTTGCCAAGTCTCGGCCACCGGCAGCCGTCCACAACTGAAAGCATTGCCTGCAGTTCTGAGATTGTCACCGGAACTGCCTTAACTCGTCTCTGCTCCTCACTCAGCGGCTTCATCAGGTTAATAGTCGACTTGCTCACCGTCTCCGGTTTCTGTCTGAGCATTCCAGCCCGAACACATGCACCAGCCAGTTTGCCAATCGACGACAAAGCCTTTGACGCCATGGCCGAAGAATTGCCCTTTGCCTGATTCCGCAAAACCTCAGCGTATGCCCTGAGAATTTTCGGCTGCTCAAGCAAACTCAGTGGTCTGCCTCCGACAACACGATGCTGAGCCTTCCCCCAGACTTCAAACTTGTCGAGTGCAGCCCTGTTATCTCGAATCGTCTTCACTGACACTCGTTTTTCCTTGTCACTCGATGACAGCAGATCGTTGTACAGATCCACCAAACCCCGAGATTCTATCACTTCCGGTTTCACAACATCAGCCGCTCTTATCTCAGGTTCAGCGAACACTCTGAGCGGCATCTGACCTGCACAACTGGCATCGAAACTAAACTGAAACTCATTCAGCTGGACTACGGACATTGCTTGACTCACAAATGATTGTTTCGTGAATCATCCGTGAGTATTCGTCGCTCCATCCGATCTTTGCCTACCCAGGCAAATCCAACTTCGGACGCACTTCAGACATCACCTGCTGATACTCAATCAGAAACGTATCCAGCGCCTTCGACAGCCGCTCGGTGTATGCATCCCGAGTCACCACAAGATGGAACGGCTTGAACCGCGGGCAGTACGAAAAGAAGTGCCACGTATCCAATCCAGTGATCGCCATTGAACCATGAACCTGCGCCTTGTACGCATCTGGCAATTCACCTTCACGAACATACTGAACGTGAGTCTTTGGCGCTGGACACTTCATCTCGAGACCGGATAGCCAATTACCAGTAGCATCCACGATAAGACCATCCGGAGAACAACCGACAATGCCGTCATCCCGAGTGATGAATCCAATCTCTTTCACTGTCATGCCGGTTATCTCAGAGAACTGTGCCCTCGCGATCGGTTCCAACTCTTCACCGCGGTCTGTCCAGAAGTTGCCTTCGAACACATTCAGTTCCGGCCAGAAGCATTCTGATATCAGTTCGTCCATATAGTACCAACGCGCCGCTGCCAACTCGACCTTCTTCGGAGTCAGGATACGATGGAAGTTACTCGCAGTCGGACGACCACGACGCAACGCGAACCATTGCTCTGACCCCTGGATAACATTCTCAATTACCTTCATCGGAGGCACCGCCCTTCTCGAAAGGATTCAGCGGCTTCACCTTCTTGTCATGCGACAACAAAGCACGGTTTGAATTTTGCTGACGATAGTACGCGCCGAACTCGGCTTCATCGTCTTCCGAGATATGCTGCAGAACTTCAGGACTGAGAGTCAGCCACTTGCAGAGACGACGGAAGGAGGTGTTATGCGTCACCGCCATGGTCCTACCAGCAAGATACGTTTCAGATTTAGACCTGACGGCAATGCATTTAGTCGGAACTGAATCAATAGCCTGCACGCTCGCTATGCTGCGGTATGCAGAAATCTTTCGTGGCTTGAAGCTTTGAACCTTACGCGGAATAGTCACTGGACAAATGGTTGGTTTCCAACCTACGAAGTACGATTCGCAGAGTTTTCCGAACCCAACATTCCTTCGATCTTGCGAAAACGGAACGTCACCGAGCGACAGAACGAGTTCATAAACAGAGTCAGCGATATTCTTATTCGTACTGCAGAAGTGAGCGCGACCACGGTCCTTGTCAATATGACCATCAGAGTCCATCAAGCCTTGCAGCAGTGCGAGCCTTTGTGTTGCTGACGCTCGCATGTATATTTCTGGAACATGCTTGTTCCCGAGAAGCCCCATACTACGGAGCAAAACCAGCAATCCACTTTTAATCCTCACACAATGTGCGGACGCACGATTATCCCCTTTCACCTTGCCAAGCTGAAACTTTGACTTCTTTACCATACCCACAACATGCGATAGATCCTCACTTCCGCAAGTGATTGCAGCCGCCTTCGCAGTCCCGTCGCCGAGCCAGTATCCGAGCAGGTATGGGTCAAGCGGAAGGTCTACCTCTGGAAGATCCAAGACCTTTTGGACTGGTATTGTGACGGACATTCCGTCTGCTATTGCGTCATACATCTGATTCACAGTTATGACTGAGTATTGCTTTCTATGCGCATCATGCGTCCCGCACCTTGCAAGCCATCTATGCTCGTCGTCACAGACAACCGAATCCCCATTCGTAAAGTTCACACGAAAGCACGGAATGTTCTTTACCTCAGACACAGCAATAACTGACGTCGGCTTCCCATCTTTATCGAACACAACGTCGCCAACTACAAGATTTCCCATAGTGGCCCATCCACTTGGCGTCGGTATTGGCGTATCAAGTGCCAATCCTTTCTTCGCCATTTCTGCGTAGTCCGAAACCCACGGACCATCGCTCTTTGACTTGCTTCTTTCTCGAACAGCATCAATCTCGTGACGCTGGAGAACGACAGCCTGGTTAGTGCCATCCTTCAGAACCACCATTGCGTATGCACCGATCAATGCACCGCGAGGCTTCGACAGGTCCCAGGTATGACGAATGATCTGGCCGGCAGAAAACTCGAAGTCATCATCAGGACACACGATGTCAGCATGAACGCGAGCGATTTCAGGAGACCGACGAACGATCTCAACAAGCCCCTTGTAGTCAATCAACAACGTGCATTCGACAGTACCAGCACGATTGTTGTTGTACGGGATCAAATGCGCCCGCGTACCGTCTGGTTCCAGACCCATTGCCGATAGGTCGAGCAGACATTTGAAGAATGATTCCTGAGTACAGTCAGCAAGCTTTGGTGTTCTCAGCAGCGCTGTGCTGCAAATCCGAACGAACCGTTCAGCACTCAAATGACGAGGCAATGCTTTCGCAAACTGCTCCATCATCCCATCGCTGGTCAGAATCTTCTTCAGATCACCACGCGACTTGGATTCTTCAGTCTTTGCGACTTCATTGCTTTTTGAAGCCTCTTCCGGCTTCTTCTCACTACGTTTCGTATCAGCCGCCGTTTGTGCCGTCGACATTGAATTGCCCCTCATGTTTCAAATCGTAAACCGTCGTAGCATATACGAAGGTCCGTTCTGAAACGTTTAAGGCATTTTCAGGAATTCCAACTCACCTACCCATCCACTTCCCCATTCGACGCTGAACCGGGAACTCAACACCGGTTTCAAGTTCTAACCGCTTCTGAGTAGCTGCCTTGATTACCGTCCCCAACTCGCCAGGGATCTCTTGTTCAGCGAATACCTTCCACTGAGCCGGGATCACCAATGGCACGATAGATGTCTCAGACAGTCCCTCTTCGACTTCGCGTCGATCGGTTGCGCCTTCAATGTGCCCTTCCTTCAGAATAGGCACAGCGGCAAGCTTGTAGCCACGATACGTCATCTCGCGATAGAATGACTCTCTGACATAGTGTGAGACGGCTCCGCGGCCAACATGGGCGACAATCGCCTCATAGACCTCTGGAAGCCAACGGATCGATGTCCGGTCCAAATCTTCCATTGTTACGCGAGCATCGCTGTATTGTCTCACAAGGTACTCGTGAGCGATCTCAGCAGGTTCCTTGCCAGTCGTTGCCCTGATACGCTCAGCCTGGCTTTTCAGAATCTCAAACGTCACCGTCTCTGTCGGCGACTGAATTGCTCGCCCTGATCGTCGTTCCTTTGCCATTGGATACCCCTCCGATTTCTTCGTTTGCCCTCCATGAAGATTGTTTTGTAATCAATGATTCCGTTATGTGATACGGCGAGAAATTGCTTTCCCATCATCAATTACGCAAACTTGGCAAACTCTCGGGACGGACTATCCGCAACACCACGCACAATCGGAACAGTCTTAGCCTATACGGCGAGCAAAAGTGGAAACGGTCACGGTCTGAGTCTTCTGCAGTCTCGCCCACAGATACTTGATGACCTGAATTGCTAACTGACGAAGCGCCCATCGCAGAAACCAGATGGCGACAGGCGCCAAGGCAGCAATCGCTTCTTCCTCAGTCTTGAATGGAGCATCGCTCGACATCCGAGAAAGGAATTGAGAACCGTACTTCCGGACTGTCGCTTCATTCTTCCGAACAGGCTTGCCGCCAGGCTTCGCGGCAGAACTTACCATCGGGCAGAACGTTACGACAGCATCTGCCAGAAGACCGTTCAAATAACTCTCTTCATGGGCTGCCGTCATCTGATTGCACTCACTCAAGAATTAAATCAATTGGACTATTCACCACATCAACCAGAATCGTTCCGTCGGCCTGAATACCAACCTCACGCACAACAGTTCCAGCATTCAACGGTCCGGGACCATCGTATGACAACTCAATCGGTGGTTGGAACACCAACCTATTGGGTAAGCATCGGATTGAATCGACCTTGGTCATATCGATACCAATGCGATCCTTGCTTAGCTTCCCTGTCCGAATGAACTCGCACAGCGTTGCCATGCTGTTCGCATCCAGCTTGACTCTGACATCCGACAGAAACCCTGTTGAGATATCAGGAGGCGGAACTGGTGACGGTTCGATGTCTGGCACATCCCCGCTGCGGGAGAACGTGACATACAGAATCAGTCCAATCACTATCAGAGCAAATCGGTTGCCCTGTTGCCCTGCATTGCCACTCATCTGATTCCCTTCAGCCTATTCATAGCTGCCACGCGCACACACAATCCGCGTTTCTTCTCTCGCTGAGCCGCAGAGTAAATCGCAACCAACTTCCCTTTCCAGAACAACCCACCACCAGATCTCCCATGAACTGGATCCGCCTCAATACCTTTGTCGGCGTCACCTCGAGTCCAGATCCATGGCACACCGTCAGTGACAAACAACTCGTCGACTATCGTCTCTCGGAACTGCGGATTACCTCCGTCATCGCAACCCCATGCATGCAGCAACGTTCCGGGTGCAAGATCGGACTCATCGACTTCAACTGCTGGCAACGGACTATCCGACTTCACATCAAGAATTGCGACGTCAGCTGATACGTCCTTCGATACGACAACAGCCGGTATCTGTATAATGCCGTTACCTGAAAACACCTCAACCTTTGTGGTAGCCGCATCCTCGACACAATGTGCCGCCGTCAATACGGTGAACCCATCACTTCGCGATGCCACCACGACACCTGTTCCGAATCCAGCGAACTGAGTAACGGTGCCACCTCGTGAATGCGTACATGTCGTTGCAACTCGTACGATTGATTTGCCGGTCTTCTGACGACTACCAACACGATACGAGTTCACGTGATTCGCTAGTTTGTCTGCCGCCGTATAGCCGGTGATAATCGAGTCTTCCTGAACCTTGCCATCAATCGTCACGAGGAACGATGGAATACTCAGATCAGTTATGCCATGTCGCTCGAACAACTCTTCGTATGTCAGAACTTCGAAATGATCGCTCGCATCCTTGCCCTCCTTCCAGCCTGACTTGCGAAGAATCGGCATCTCGTTCCTCTTCCAGTTCTCACAAGGAATGCACTCCCGGGGCTTCCCTACGACAACCAGCAGTTTCACGACGCCAATCTGCTCAGTAGATTCGGCCTCTGGCACTTCCTCGAATAAAGGCGCATCACCAACGATAGGTTCCTGGCCTGACTTAACCTTACCGGTCCCGTTGCACGTCGGGCACTTGATGATGATCCTGCCATCACCACGTTTCCCCGTACCGTAGCAATCCGCACACTTGCCGTTCGACGGCACAGCAGGCTTTACGTCAGTCTCTTCCTGGACGATGGCGAACGCGAACACCGTCTTCGCGCGAAACAAATGCCATTCGTCAGCTGATACAACCGACGATGACAACAATGCGATAACAACCAAACTACATTTCATGATCAGGTCCCTCTCTAAGCCAGTGCCCTGTGATCGTACTTCTTTTGCGGGAAGCCGCTGAATCTGCTGTAAGCAATCACCTCGGCTCCGCGGAAGTGAAACTTCTCAAAGTCTTCAATGCGAACTCGCATGAATCCCGGTGGCCACTTCTTCTTCGTCTCGAAGTCAATGACCTGACCGTGAACGTCGCCCCATTGGTTCTTGACTGCTATCCATCCGCCAGAGATTGAATAGCCCCAGACTCCCATCTGATGATTCCATGTGCCGCTCGGCCTATGGAACCCACTCTTGTCTGGCATCATTGCGTAACCGCGATTCGACGCGATCGTGATCGGATACTTTGATCCCAGTGCATCGAACAGATGCCCCATTGAGTTAATACGGGCAGTCGTGCCAACCAGCCTCTTGCCGGCCTCCTCCATGTAGTCACGGAAGCTTTTACCATTCACCTTGCGATCGTTTCCGAACGCCTGAACGGTCTGCTTGTTGTAGTCCGGAAGATCGTCAGTCACTTCCAGGACACCGTATCGCCGGACACCTTCAGCGACAGCACCACCGTTTGCGCCGTCCTGCCCTCGCAGACTGTTCTTCATGACAAGAACGCGACCGACGGCATACGTGAATGGCTTGTATAGATCACGGAACTCCTCCGAGTCACCGTCATAAATTTCTGAACACTGAAGGGCTTCAATTGCCTCTGTACAAGATGACCCGACGCAGTCACCAGCAGGTTGCGGAGTCGTCTCCGGGTTCTCTCCAGTGACCGCAATAAACATATCCCAAAGGTTCGACGTATCCGGTGGTGACTCAGTCTGACCAGCAAGAAAAAACGCCGAGTGCTTGTCGGCGTTCTTGTCCCAGTATCGTTCCATGGATGACGGATCAAAGCCGCACAGCAACTTGCGATCAGCATCATTCTTCGGCGGGGCAACATTCCAACGACGACGCCTCATTGTTCCGCCCTCCGGCAATCCGCTGCAAGCTTACGGAACGCAGCCGCATAGACTGCCTTGTCGATCGCGCCTTCATCGAATGCACCAAGTTCGCGTGCAACGATGTCCCCAAACGCAGATGGAGCAGATAGCTTCAGCAACGCTTTTGCTCTCTCCATCCGAGTCCGCAGCTTCGCTACCGGTGCAGCGTCAGTCTCCAGTGTTGCGGCACAAGCATCATAGAACGCCGCATACCCCATCGCCGTACCTTTGGGGACTTCCTTCAGTGCAGCTTGGATCTCAAGAGAGACAACCGAAGGCTTGTCATCAGGAACGACGACAACGTCAGGGGCAGACGGCGATTGCGATCGAGTCACGACGACATAGATCAACGTGCCAATCAGTGCCAACTTTACCAGCGGTGACAAGCCTTCGGTTTCACTGCTCATTTCTTCACCTGCTGAACAGGAGTCGCAGAAAACTTCTTGTAGAGACTCTGAATCTCTTCATCCGCACCGAACTGCCCGTCACGATTCGCCCGGGCCAGATCGTTTACCAAGTCCAAAAAGTCAGACGCCTTCTTGGCGGAAGCACCTGCACCAAACCCGACCAGCGAACCGGCCTTGGCGAGCATGCTTTTTGCTGCTGACGGATCGACCAGGAACAGAATGACTGCTCCGATCAGAATCCAATACTCTTGAACATATTTCGCAACCAACTCCGTCATCACACTGCCCCTTACAAACGTAGCCTATACACGCAGCGACGGCTACTTTGCCAACGCCTCGATGTATTGATCAAACCTCAAACTCGAACGCAACATGCCGAGCAACTGATCAATGATCTGCTGTCGCATAATCTCCGGGAGGTACGGCATCTTCACCCGAGCAGCCACCGTCTTTGAAACAGATGCGAGCAACGCATCGATCTCACCAGAGTCCAGCCCATCGGCTGCCGTCACTACGATCTCCCACACAAACACCGGAACATGATCGTAGACACCACTCACGGCACGAGTAATCGCGGCTCGCTCAATAGTCTCGCCGATCCCTGGAATCTGAAGATTCGCGCACAACGCATCAACAACTGTTGCCTTATCCATTGAACCAGCCCCTACTGAAGAGCACTTCGATAGAACGTCCCGACACCTCGCAGGACACGATACGTATCTGACCCAATCACCATATTCACATCGTAGTAAATCGGGATCGCACCAAGCGGCTGGAATGCAGAATCTCCAGCAGGGGGAGTAATGGCAGCAGTTACCGAATTATCGGCAGTCATCTTCGCTGTGCCACTCGCCGCAACAACAATCACGATGCCTGTTGTCAAGCTTAGTGCAGGAGATGCATCGCTGTAGGCAAACCGAAACTGTGCTGAAAAACTGGCACCGGTGATATTCGCAGCGACTCCCGCGTTCAACACCGTGAACGGGAACGACAGGTCTGCGCCCTGGTAAATCTTCAGGTCATTATCAACGACGGTATCCATATTGCCCCCGAACCGAAATCACCTCGACGCATGGAGAACCGTATCCAGAGGATACTCACCACTCACTGTCGATCGAACCTCAGCAGTCTTCTCAATCGCAACTCGGCAGGACGCGACAATGTCTGCACCAATTGAAAGTGCGGAGAACAAGATCACAAATTGCGATACGCCGATCATTCGCAAATGCTGACGCATTGATGTCAGGTCACTATTTCTCGCATCACGCCAAGCCTGAAACGTCAGAAAGACGCAGAACAGGCAGAGAAACACCATAGAAAGAACACCAATGATGTTCATAAAATCAGGATACATGGCAAACCCTATTTCACTGGATTACTTCGGCGACCGCCCGCAACAGATGACTGACTGACAGCGCTGAAACACCAATAATGATTGCCCAACCAATCTTAGCCCACAACTTTGACGCATTAGGGCCAGAGACATTCATGCCACCCAAAGGCATGTTTATCGAGAACTTATCAGTTTCCTGATCGTCATCCGGTTTTCTGGCATTATCAGACACGTCATGGCTCCACCTCTGTGAATTCGCATTCAGGATCGGACAGCCCCTGCTATTGTCTACGAAAAACAATGTGACAATTCTTGCCACACAAGGACAGTTTCATAAACTGTCTGCTGGAACACAATTTTCTTCACCAGACAAAATATCAACAATAGCACGTCTCGCCATCTTCTCGACCTGCTCTGCCCGCTGCTTCGAATACCCCATTATCTCGCCGACCTCTTTGAGACCATGACCCTCAAGACGCAACTCGATCACTGTTCGTTGCTGACCAGTGAGAGATGCAACTGCGGATCTTAATCGCCCCTCATTCTCCTCTTTAATCGCACGAGACAGTGTGTCGTCGACAACCTGCGACGATTCAGCACACTTGCTGCTAACATGCATCTTTACGACAGATCCATCCTTGTACTTTCGCAGTGATACTCTACGGGTTTTTCGTGCTCCATCACGAATCGCGCTATGAATACAGTGAAACGCAAATGTCGAAAACTGAAACCCGAGCGATTCATCGAACTGCTTTACGGCATTCAGGAGACCGATGCACCCATTGGCATATGCCTCACTATCCATCACTGCTGCCTTCTCAGCAACGGCATATGGCTTTGCCACACGCATCACCAGTCCGATGTGTTCTTCTGCTTTGTGTTTTTCTGCTTTGATTTCCATGTGTAGCCTATACGGGAAAGTGCGTTACGTCTCTGCTGCAACTACGACGCAAACATCCGATTCCTCAGATCTCACCAGAATTCTTTGCAAATTTTTATCCCGACTGCTCAAACCATCCGTATTGAATGATTAGAAAATAGTTTTCCAAACACACTGGCAGGAGTTTTTCAAATGGCAGGTAAGATTTCTTTAATGCTGACATCGGCGATTATTTTGATTGCGACAAGTTACGCCGCTGGCTGGTATCGACGGCAGGATCTCGCGAATGAATTTGAGATCATTCGCGTCGTACATGAGTTACCAAAAGGTCACGTGAGTACACGAGGTATTTCCCCTCCATACACCGTGGTAGGTCGTGGATACAAATCAGAGATTCATATCCTCCCTGGAATCCTCGGGTTAAAGGGTGAGACAGTCACGATCCACGAGTAGCGAACCGGGACGAAAGTCCTTTGCCTTCTGGCTTCCAAGAATTCGATAGATTAGCCGTCCTGAAATAGTTCAGGTTTTCCTCGTCCAGATTTTCACAGTCCAAATACCACGGCATATGCCTAGCTGTGTACGGCATCGCGGATCGCACTGTTTTGATCCCGCCAATACTCATTGCAAGCCTGTGAGGCAGATCACTGCGATACATGCATAGCGTCGTATCAATTATCGCCCAGTAATATCGCTTGTCGGGAGTTGGCTTATCCCAGAAACGTCGCTCCCAAGCAGCAACGCTATTTTGCCATTCCGGAAGATCGTCAATTCTTAGGCTGATGCCGGATTTTTCCGCAATGCCAGCACTTAGCGGCTCGCGAAGGACTTCCATCAAATCGAGCGGAACGCCGGCCAGATCCAAGTCGCAGTCTGTCACGCAATAGAACGGCTTGTCGGCATACTGATCGACAACGCCGCATTTCCACGGTGCATGATGCCCAATGTTCTCCTCGAGCCTGATCACCTCGTGCGGGCAGTCTGTTTCGTAC
>JAUKPQ010018660.1:0-11375 GCA_032273045.1 Chloridella minuta
AACTACCAACTTGTTACACCTGCGAGCGCACGTACAACGCTCAAACAGACTAATCAAAAAGAACTGAGGGGCTGAGCCATGACCATAAGACCAAGACACGTGAAGGTTGATCGGCTGAGCAAACCCGTAACCCAAACCGACTACTTACAAATGTTAGGAGAGGCGATGAAGTTTGCAAGGGTTGAAGAATCCAAACCCGTGCTGTCAGTTAAAGAGTTACCCATACAAACCAAGAAGGAGATTGCAGAATGACACCCGAAGAAATCAAGAAGCACTTTGGCGAGGACTCGCTGAACCTTTTATACGACTGCATATTGCAGAACCCTGTGCATGAGCTAGCCGATTGGATACTCATGTTCCACACCTCAGAGCAGATCGGTGCTTGGATTAACACCCTCAAAGCTGACATGGAGGACTAACAAATGTTAGATAAAAACGATTACGAATTACTGGACTACCTTATGGCGTGGATGGCATTAGACACGAAGACCTTTGCCGCAAATGCGTTCATGGTGGATGCGATGTTATACCTACGAAGCAAGTACAACGAGGACTTTATACCGATCGGGCGGCAGATGTTCATTCATCACATGGGGGCTAACAAATGTTAACTAATTGGGAGAAGCTCGAACGTGTGGTGGTACTGCTTGCCTGTATTGTCCTAGCCCTTGACTTGCTTTATTGGAGACCATGATGCCAAGGCGCAAGAAAACCTACATGCTCTTGCGTGGGTACTCAGGCAGTTTCATTGTGGTTGAGCGTAGGTGGTACGACTACACAGGCATAGCTAGACAACGAGGCGATCGCAAGCGTTGGTGGATAGTTGCCGAGAGTGACGACCATGGGGCTATGCAAGCAATGGCAAGTCTGACCGACAAGTATTTAAAGATGGAAGTTAACCATGAACAAGATGGGATTGTTACAAGACGAGAGTGAGGGGTACGAGCCCCAACGACTGAGCCGTTGGTTTGCAAGCCGACTGGATGCTAGAGAAGTGGTACGAAATAACTTAAGGAAGGAACTAACAAATGTTAGAAGCCAAACACAAGATGAAACTGTTCTTTGCAGTTCGCCCATGGGAAGACGAGCCCGACCATGCTGAGTGGGTGCAATACATAAGTGGGTACAAGTGCCGCATCAAGCGTAACGAAACAACAGGTACGCTATGTGGTTACGTGGGCATACCTAAAGAGCATAGGTTCTGGGGTGTTAACTACGATGGTGATAGGGAGTTGGAAGACATTGCCGACAACGTACACGGAGGACTAACGTACTCACAACAAGGTGACGATGGGTGGTGGTACTTTGGTTTTGATACCGCCCATGCCGATGACTTTGCGCCCAAGATGGTTGAGGCATTGATTGATTTGAAAGGTGACTTGTCACTTAAATCACGCCTGTTCAACTATTGGGACTGCACTAACTATAAGACATGGGAGTATGTCGAAGACCAAGTCTTTTGGTTGGGCAAACGACTGTGGCAATACAACGAGTACGAAAAGGAGGGCGATGATGTTGAGTGAGAAGTATTACCTATGCCGATCGCCCGCGACTAACTATTACGTTTTCGTAAACGAGAAGGACTACAAGTACATGCGTCACCATGAGGCGAGCTTGCGTGTACCCGACCCCGACAATGCCCTAGAGCTACTAGCGCATGGGTCAAAGCGAGAGATGGATTTACTTTACAACTTAGCAATAGGGAGACCTAACAAATGTTAGCTAGGTACTACGTGACAGGGTGGAGTGGCAGGTTCGGCATGTGGATTGCCGAGAGCCTCGAAGCCAAGAGTAAAGTGGCGGCAAGGGAAAGGTTCACGACCAAGTACCCAACGCTTAAGACTATCAAAGCATACAAACTGAGAGGGGAGAAGCATGAGCAGGGATAACGTAACTGGGAAAGACAAAGAGTTCTATGAGATAGGTAAGAGAATGTTTGATCGGATACAACCCCTCAAACCTATTGAGCCATACGTTGACACTATCGAAGCCGACATTGAGTTGATGTGGCAAGTCAACAGTGCCGACATTGAAGCGTTGGAAGATGCTAAGGAAACATTAATGCTTCTTAGAAGAGTACACGAAGGTGTATTTGGGACAATCATCGACGAGTCCTTAGAATTAATAGGCAAAGCACTAAAGATGAATCATGGGGATTCATTGGAGCGAATAGCAGACAGAGCAAGGGGTAAGAAATGACAAGCGATAAAGTTTATAAACTAATCGAGGACAACGGGCTAACTTTGCATGGTGACATTGAACACTTTGCCGAGTTAATTGCACAAGCAGAGCGTGAAGAATGTGCAAAGGTGGCTGATTGTTACAGTATGCACAACCAAGATGCGCCAGCCGACATAGCCGAAGACATCCGAGCAAGGGGAGAAGCATAGGCGAAATACTTGACATACCCAGTAAAATGTGGTATAATATAAGTTACTTTGGATAATTGTGTCCATAGTAGCCTAGGTGTAGGGGCAAAAACAAATGCTTCCTGCTAACCTAACAAATGTTAGAACTATCAGCGTATTAGAAAGACCATCATGGCAGAAATCAATTTCGGTAAATCAATTACCTTGAAGCAAGCGGCAAACCTTATCCGCACAAACCCAACGACTCGGTTCTTGTTGCAAGGCGAGCCGGGCATCGGCAAGTCATCCCTACTAGAGAATATCGCCGACTCCCTCGGCTATGAGTATGCCTATATTGACGTACCCAATATGGACTTGGGTGACATCGCAATGCCTGTGATCGACCACGACACAAAGACCACACGCTACTACCCCAATGCTAGGTTCGGTGTGCATACTGGCAAACCCATGGTCATCATGCTCGATGAGTTCACGAAGGGTGCTGACCCTGTGAAGAACATGCTTCACCCTATGCTTGAGAAGGCAAACCCACGACTCGGTGATATATCGCTAGACCCTAACAAGTATGTTGTTTTCTTGACGGGTAATCTGACGACCGATGGCGTAGGCGACTCCCTCAAAGCGCATAGCCGTAATCGCTTAGTCCCAGTGACAATCAGCAAACCCGATGCCGAGCAGTGGATTGAGTGGGCTATTGGTAAGGGACTCGAAGCCGAGGTGATTGCATGGGTGAATCGTTTCCCTCACGTACTCGCAAGCTATACCGATGCGGCACAAGGTGACAACCCATACATCTACAACCCACGCAAGTCTCAGCATGCGTTCGTATCACCACGCTCATTGGAGACAGCATCGAACATTGTACGGACTCGCAAAGAGAACGACCCTGATTCGGTGATTGCCGCTTTGACTGGTGCGATCGGTGAATCGGGTGCGCGTGATATGCAAGCGTACATTGAGTTCTCAGATCAACTCCCTACATGGGAAGCCACGATCAAAGAGCCAAAGACTACGACTGTACCCACAAGTCCGGGCGCATGTGCCATTGTGGTGTTCGGTGCTATCGCTCGCATTACGAAAGAAACCATTAGTCCATTCATGGATTACTTGTCTCGATTCGATGCCGAGTGGCAAGCCGTGTTCGCAATCAACATTGCCAAGAACCCTGCGAAGCAGAGTATCGCTTTCTCAAGCAGTGCGTTCAAGGATTGGGTTGTTAAGAACCAAGACCTACTCTAACAAATGTTAGGACTTAACGGCACAAGTGCAACCGACTTCAGGCGGTACATAGTTAGGTGGGTGACTGAGCATGACAAGACCAAGAGTGGTGCGGCTCAGATCATCATAGTCGGGTACTGCGTATACGACACAAGGGATTGCATATCTTTGTTCGAGCATGAGGACAAGGGTGTGTGCGAGAAGGTATTACAAATGATATTGGAAGGTAAAGATCATGGGTTACAGAAGTAATGTGATGGCGGTGTTCTACACCTACGACTCTATTGAGTATCCGTCAATCAAGCTGTTCATTGACGAGAATATCCCCGAGTGGTTTAGGGGTGACGAGTATATGGGTACGTTCGAAGGCAATCACGGCTTACGTGGGATTAAGTTCGACTTGCAAGATGTGAAGTGGTACGAGTCATACCCTGATGTGCAGGGGTTTGAGCAAGCGTTGAAGAAGTTCGAGAAGTTAGCCGATGAAGGCAGTAAATGGAATTGGGAGTTCATGCGTATAGGAGAGGAGGTGGAGGACGTAGAACAGAGGCGTAGCTACAACGCAGACCCTCTGCTGTATTTAAGTAGAAGTATTGAGTGTGATTATTAAACATCGAAAGGTAACAAATGTTAGAAGAACGTAAAGTACAGAAGGCGAAGATTACATTGATGCGTGACCCGAGGTTTGCCCTTTGGTCTGGCATCCTGATGGTTGGTCGTACGAGTGTAGTGGATAACATCCCAACTGCATGCACCAACGGGCGTGACGAGAAGTATGGTCGCAAGTTTGTGGCAGGGTTGAAAGAACCCGAGTTGAATTTCGTGGTACTCCATGAGAATCTGCACAAGGCTTTCCGTCACCTGACCACATGGCGCAAGTTACATGACGAGAATCACCGGCTGGCAAATGCGGCTTGTGACTACGTGATTAACCTCAAGCTCAAAGACCTCGATCCTAGCGAGCGCACTATATCCATGCCACGTTGGGCAGATGGTGAGTTGAAGGGTAAGCCGATGGGGTTGGTTGACGAGAAGTATCGTGGACTCAATGCCAAGCAAGTGTTCGACCTACTCAAAGATGAGCAGAAGGGCAAGGGCGGTGGTGATGGCGATGAGGAAGGCGAAGGCGGTGGTTCCGGTGGTACAGGTACGGGCGAAGGCTTTGACGATCACGACTGGGATGGTGCGAAGGAGATGACCGAGGAGGAGAAGAAGGTTCTCGAGCGTGAGATAGATCAGGCTATTCGCCAAGGTGTAATGGCGCATCAGAAGATAGCGGGAACTGGTGGTGGTGATCTCGATCGTGACTTGCTTGAGTTGCTCGAGCCCAAGGTTGACTGGCGTGAAATGTTGCGTGAGTTCGTGAAGTCTACGTGTAGCGCAAAAGATACATCGTCATGGCGTAAGGTGAATCGTAGGTTCTTGTCTACGGGTACGTACATGCCTAGCCTTATCGGTGAGAAGGTTGGTCACATGGTTATTGCCGTAGACACATCCGGTTCGGTTGGGCAAGAAGAACTGTCGGGCTTCCTAACAGAAGTTAAGGGTATCGCAGAAGAAGTAAAGCCTAGCCAAGTGGACTTGATCTATTGGGATAGCCGAGTAGCCGGACACGAGGAGTACACCGAGAACGATGTATCCAACATCATCAACTCTACTAAGCCTAGAGGTGGTGGAGGTACGTCTCCCTCATGTGTATCAGAGTATCTGAAAGAGAAACGTATCGTACCCGAGTGCGTCATCATGCTCACCGATGGGTATGTTGGTAGCGATTGGGGCAGGGATTGGACTGCGCCTGTACTGTGGGCGATCGTAGGAGGAAACGATTGTGTTGCAGACAACGGCAAAACGATTCTTGTCAAGGATTAAATTGTGGTGGTTCATAACAAATGTTAGGAGGTATCAGATGGTAGTAGTAGATATTGGATATAGAAAGTTAGTGATGAGCAAAGAGAAAGCAATGGCGTTGGTTGAGTGCCTTGAGAGTGCCGACGTATACGAAGAGAAGTGGTGGAGTGATGACGTGCGCAAAGAGAAAGGAATGGATAGCACTTACACCTACCACGTGTATCCGAATGAAGCCCATTTCGGGATGAGGATTGTTAGTGACACACATTATCAAATGGCTAGATTAGCCGGAAAACCACAGGAGAAATGAAATGAGTATTAGTGCATCAGCAGTATTAGTAGAGTTGAACATCAGCGTATGGCCCGCCGCAAAGATCGATCGTGAGATCACGAGCCAAGTCAATGCAAGTGCATCAGCACACAAAGATGCGTCACAGACCAAGAAGAATCTGTTTGCGGGTACAAGCCTACGAGCAGACATTGAGAAGTTCGCCGCAAGGGTACGTCTCTACAACAACCAACACACCTTACCTTGGGCAGACAAGGGTGAGCGCATGTTGCCGACCAAGTTGTTCATGGACTACAAGCAGACCATGAATGGATACGAGCGTACGTTCAACATGTTGTGCGATAACTTCTTTGACGAGTACGAGCGACTAGTTGAAGAGGCGAAGGTTAACTTGGGTTCTATGTATAAGGCAGAGGACTACCCTGACTTAACAAATGTTAGGACTAAGTTCAGCTTTAGACGTAGCGTGAAACCTTTGCCCGAGGCTGGCGACTTTCGCTTAGACATTCCCGCGCATGACTTAGCGGAGATGAGATCAGCATACGAGACTCAATACTCGGAGAAGCTGGCCGAAGCAATGCGCACACCATGGGAGCGCCTGCACGAAGTTCTCTTGGGTATGTCCAAGAAGTTGGAAGGCTCAGGTGATGAGAAGAAGCGATATCACGACTCATTGATCTCCAACCCATTGGAGTTGTGCGAGCTATTGACAAAACTGAATGTCACTAACGACCCCAAGTTAGAGGATGCACGTAGGCAAGTAGAGCTAGCGATGCTCGGAGCTGACATTGAAGAGGTCAAGGATAGCCCGTTGGTTCGTGAGAATCTTAAGTCCAAGGTCGATGCGATCTTGGGTAAGTTCGAGTGGTAATAACATTTGTTAGGAGTAATTGAATATGTCTATGAATACATTGAGTTTGAGTAACGTAGTTGTTGGTGAAGACTTGCAGAAGTCTTTGGACAAAGAAGGTATGAAGCTATCAGGGGTGTACGACATGCTTGACCCTGTGGTTAGCCGACTGGCTTCATTGAATCCATTGTGGACTTTTGTTATCAACAACAGTGGCATGCACATGGGTAATAACAGAACGGCTTGTGGGTTCTCGGTCAAGTTAGATGGTGAAGAGCTAGGCACTATCGGGTTGAGTTACATGGGTCAGCGCGGGAAGGTTATCGCTATCTGTAACGATCGTATTGGTAAGGGCAGACAACGCTCGGACTCATACCGCACTCAGGATGCCGACAAAGCTATCCTCATGGCGAAGAAGATGTTTGGCAAGATGAACCCCAACGAGCGTATCAGTAAGGCTAAGGATGCGGCAGAACGTGTAGTGACTCGGGCTAGCTGGAACAAAGAGCGTGAGCGTACTCAACACCAAAGCCTTGTTAAGAATGAGATGTTGGCGTGGGCTGAGACTAGGGGGCATGATATGTTCATGAAGTATATAAAGGTAGAAGCAATACCCTCGCTCAAGCACAAAGTTACTACGTCTATGGAAAAGGTAGAGCTACTCGATACCGAGATGAAGACTATCGAGCGAGTGCAAGAGGACTTTAGTAAGAATAAGACTGCGCTAGTAGTCAAAGACTCGGGTAAGTATCTAGTAAAAATAGGTGACAAGGTAGACCTATACGATGATAATACGCTCCCCGTGGATATGCGTATGAAGATGGGTATGCTCAAGTTAGTAGAAGATGAACAGTATCTTACTGACGTAGGTTGCAAGGTATCGAGTGAGATATTTGTTTTGTTGGTCGATGAGCTAACAAATGTTAGCGAAGGAGTATGAGATGAAAGAAGAAATGAAATATCAATCAAAGGCTATCCCCCTACGGGGGTGTAATCACCCCAAGTTCAAGTGGGTGAGTGCCGCTTCTACTGACATACGCAGAACATTCCGTAAGGCTCGCTTGCTTATCCGTATCACGAACGGAGCAGCATATGAAAGCCGTACTTGAGTTCACGTATCCACAAGATGAGACCAAGCTCAAGCATGCGCTAAGAGGTGAGGAGTATTACCTAGCGTTAGTTGATATTGATCGGGTTCTTAGGAATCCACAACAGTTTGGAGACCGAGCCGACATGCTCGATAGGATTGGTTTTATTTTAGAGGGGGTACTAGAAGAATGAATGGGTTTGTAAACCGACAACTTGAGCTTGGAAGTAAGCAACCCATACACAAGTACAAGCTATGTAATAAATGCGAAGAGATGAAACCCCCCGAGGGGGGAATCGAATTGTCCCCACACAGATGGTCATGTGCTAGATGTTGGGCTAACAGAGTAAGTAGAAGGAGTTTATTAGATGCCAAGACCAAAGCCGCCTGAGCCCCTTATAGGGAGGCAGATACGACTAAGCGATAGGCAATTCCATATTCTTAATCACTTTGGTGGCGCTGAGTGGTTAAGGGATTTGTTGGATAAGAAAGACCCATTCCCTAAAAAATATTATGAAAGACTGAAAGATGACGACAGGAATCGAGAATCTAAAACTGGAACAACAACGCAAGGGGCGGGGGTTAGGTAAGAAACCCGCGCTGTTTTGTACGAGCTTGCGTCTACCAAAGGATGTGATGGATTACTTCAACACAAACTTTGCGTATACAAAGCAAGCCAAGATGAGAGAAGTTCTTACTGAGTACGTTAACAACCAAACAGGAAATAAATCATGATCGAATTAGCAAAAGCAAAAACCAAGTCCGCACAAATCCGTGAGTACGTAGCGGCAAACCCTAAAGCTAAGTCAGCAGACGTAGCCAAGGTGATAGGCGTAACCCCTGCGTATGTAGCCACAGTAATGTGGACTGCAAAGAAGAAAGCCAAGGTAGTGAAGAAGCTCGGGGGCATGCAAAAGAAAAAAGCCCTGACCGATAAGTCTAACTGGAAGCAGTTGGGTTTGTTTAAGTCAAACAAATCTATGGGGCAACTTGCGTACGAAGCGGGTGAAGCACAAGCGCAAGTAGACAAGTATTGGAAGGCCGTAGGCGAAGTTCAAAAAGCGGGGCTATCGCCTGAACGTATTGCTGAACTCTCTGCACAGGCCGCTAAGCCAAAGGCGCGTATGCAGATTGAAATGTTTGAGCCTAAGCCCGACGCAGTTAATCACCCTGCTCATTACAAAGTAGGTGGAATCGAGACGATCGACTTCATCGAAGCTAAGAAGCTCGGCTACAACCTCGGCAACGTGGTGAAGTATCTGACACGTGCCGACCACAAGGGCAACCGCAAGCAAGACTTAGAGAAAGCCAAGTGGTACTTGGAACGTGAGTTGAGCACCATGTCCTAACATTTGTTAGGGAAACCACTAGCCACCTTCGGGTGGCTTTTTTACGTCTGTACTATTGACAAAGTAAAAACTTCAGATACAATCAAGACTTGAAAAACTTCTTGGAGTATCAGATGGAACATTGCTCACAGTGTAAGCAGAAGATTAGAAAGATGAACCCACACCACATGTGCAAGAACAAGGTTGCCATGCTTGAGTTTCTCGGGAGAGCAAACGATTGGGTTTTCGTAGAAGCCGGAAGAGGGGCAGTTGTCAACGGACAATCAAGCCGAGCCCCTTACAGAGCGCAAGCTCATTGCAGTGTATTGGTATGGTTTGGGTTAGCCGAGCATGGTGAGCGCAGATCAGGTATGTACCGCATCACAGACAACGGCGTTAAGTTCCTTAAAGGCGAACACACAGTGCCTAAGATTATATGGAGTAGAGAAGGCGCTATTGTCGATCGTGATACCACAATGGTAGCAATCGGTAGCGTCAAGAACGTGGTACTCGACAAAGAGTATTGGGACAACTACCCCTCATATCAAAGGTATTATGTCGCAAACCCCTGAAGCCAAGGTCAAGGCAAAGATCAAGGCAATCCTCAAAGCACACGGCATCTACTACGCCATGCCTATCGGTACTGGCTACGGCAACAGTGGCGTCCCCGACTTCCTATGTTGCGTCAACGGCAAGTTCGTGGCTATCGAAGCCAAGGCGGGTAAGGGTCAAGCGACCGCACTGCAACTAAAGAATCTGCAACTGATTGACGCATCTGGTGGGTACTCGCTCATCATACGTGAAGACAACTACGCCTACCTAGAACGAATCATTGAGGAGTGCAATGGTAGTTAATCTTGACAAGCTAACTAAAGTGGTGAATGAAATGGCAATTAGTCGTGCTGACCTACTCAAAGAGTTATTGCCCGGGCTTGAGAAGTTGTTCGGAGTAGAGTATGAGAATAGGCAGATGGCTATCGAGTACCGCATGCGTTCACGTTATGGTAAGTACAGTATCTACAAGTGGGAGTACGGCATAAAAGGTGGGCGAACAAGCACAACCCTAGCTAAACACCTGAGCCGAGATGAAGCTATTGGCATGATGAAACTATTGAAGGAACCGAAATGAAACTGATTGATAAATTTTTAATCAAGCGTTGCTCTACCGAAGTACAGGTCATGCTCACACGCATGAGGGAACGCCCCGAGGATTTTGACTACGGCACAGGTTGGAAGAAGTTGGTTGACATGGCAGATGATGAATCGTCTTACTTCACAAAGGTTGAGCGCAAGATGATACGCAAGTACTGGAAAGAATGTAAGCACGTTCGTATGCGCACTGAGCTACTTGCTCAGATCATGCAACAGACAATCAATCCAACTACTCGAGAAGACATAGAGGATGGACTCCGTAAACAGTACACCGCAAACTTAGCGGCATCACTTACTAACACCAAGCACCAACTACAAAACAGTATTCTTACAGGGTTCAACGACCCACGTGCGCTATACGGAACCTACAAATGAACATATTAACGATCGACTTCGAGACGTATTATTCTCGTGAGTTCAGCCTAACAAAAGTTACCACTGAGGAATACATTCGTAGCCCACAGTTTGAGGCTATTGGCGTAGCCGTACAGATCAACGATGGTGAACCGGAATGGTTTAGCGGGGATGCGGAGAGCATGCACCAGTTCCTCAGTCAATACGATTGGGCTAACAGTTTAGCACTTGCGCACAACGCCCCGTTCGATGGCGCAATTTTGAAGTGGGTCTACGGACTCAGCCCTAAAGGTTGGCTTGATACTTTGTCTATGGGTAGAGCCTTGCATGGCACTAACGTAGGCGGTAGCTTGAAGGTGCTGTCAAACTATTACGGCCTTGGTGAGAAGGGTACAGAGGTAGAGAACGCCTTGGGTCTACATCGTGCCGACTTCAGCCCCTCACAGTTAGAGCGCTATGGTGATTACTGTAAAAATGACGTTACGCTTACGTGGGAATTGTTTAACGCAATGTCTGCTGGCTTCCCCGCTATTGAGTTGCGCCTGATTGATTTGACTGTACGCATGTTCACCGACCCTGTGTTGCAATTGAATGGTGATCTTATCAAAGACCATTTGTTGCGGGAGAAGCAACGCAAAGAAGAACTGCTTGAGAACTTTGACAAGGATGATTTGATGAGCAACATGAAGTTTGCGGTCATCTTGGAAGGCTATGGTGTATCACCGCCGATGAAAGTCAGCCCTGCAAACGGCAAACAAACCTTTGCGTTCTCTAAGACAGACGAAGAGTTCAAGGCACTGCTCGAGCATCCGAATACTCAGGTTCAATCTTTAGTGGCAGCGAGATTGGGTACTAAGTCTACGATAGAAGAGACAAGGAC
>JAUKPQ010018670.1:0-11373 GCA_032273045.1 Chloridella minuta
ACTTATCTAATTCTAGTTTAAAGGTACTATATTTTTTATGAAAATCAACATCAAAACGAGTAAAAATAAAATATTTATAATTAATGTTAGTTTTAGTTTCTTCTTCTCTAATCATTTGAATTAATATTTTTAAATGATTTAATTGAGCCATCCATGTATTTAAATTAATTTGTGTTTTATCTAAAAAAATAAAATTTTTAGCATCATACCCAGTTACCAATAAACCATTTAGTTTATTATTAACATCATAAGAAGAAATAAAAGTATCTATTTCATTATCTTTCAAATCATTATAAAGCATTTCTTTATGATTTTGAATTGTTTGATTAACGATGTTTAGGTATTCTTCATCAACCCCTTTTTGTCTAATATAATTTATATTAAATACTCCTTTATAACATATTGCAATTTTCATTAGTATATTAAAAAAAGTCCTCTATTATTTTTATCGATACCATATTCATTCAAAATATTTTCTAGTTCATTACTATACTCTAAGTAATTCCATTTACCCCTAACAATAGCAGTTGCAATGTATGGAAATACTAAACTATCATAATGACCGCTACCTCTCTTCACTTCCCCACCAATTTTACACATAAAATCTTTGCCGCTATTTTGAACTATTGATTCAAAATCATAAATGTTTAATGGTTGTATTGAATTTAATTTACTATTAAATGTTTCTTTTGATATAAGTGTTGGTTGGATTGAAAATTTAGAATAATTGTTCAATATTAAAGTAGAATCAATAGTAGAAGTCGTATCGTTTTCGGCTACATAAATTAACTTTATTGAATCGACTGATTTTGATTTGATATAATCAAGGTAGGTTTCGATTAAATCTAGATTTGGTTTATCGTAAAGATACATATCCTCATGAATAAACAAAAATTCTTCACAATTTAATTTTCCCAACCCTTCTTTAAGTCTTTCAGTGTAAATATTAGAATCATCATAGGTTATGATATCACATTCACTAGTGATGTCAGAATCTATTGCGTTAACTAACACATGATTTTTTGCTTCTGGTAGGTATTTTTTCATCTGACCAAAAAAAGGTGGCCAAACATCTTTATAATCAGTATGCGTGTATAGTAGTATATTTAACTCCATATTGTATTTATTGCTATTTTTTTATCCCATAATCCATTTTTAACCATCCAATATTTGTAGAAAGCTATTGAATTTGACAAATCCCCTCGATTATTTTCGATTGCAGTTGCAAATGCGTGATACTCGCTATCTAAATACATTTCTTGTTCTAAAAAAGGAAAGAGCGTAGTAAATTCTTGCATGATGTTTTTAGAACCATAAAACCACATATCAGCTGGTCCCATATTAAAATGATTCCAATTGGCCATGTAGATTTTATCGTTTTCAATTTTAGTTAATAAGTTGATACACTGCACTGGAAATGGGTTATGTTTATTAGGACCAGAGGTATCTCGGTTGATTCTACCTAGGTCAAATCTGGATTTGATTATCATATTGTAATCAACTCCACTACCTAAAGCTAAATTAATCGCTTCGGTAACACTGTATAAGTGTGAAATAACATTTTTGATTGGTCTTGGTGTTTGCCCTAAACTATCCAAACCTCTATCATTAATGATATTAGAAAATTCTTTTTGTTGTTCAAAAATATAAGATTTGGGTTTATACAAATTTAATATCTCGTCCTTCTTATCAAGTTCCCAACTATGAATATAAATATCAACATCACCCTTACTTAAAATGTTTTCTTTTATGTACTCAAAACCGTCCACACCATTTGATGTGGAGTCAGTTATTGAATTGAAAAGACCATGTAAACAAAGAGCTATTTTCATATTAATAATTTATTATATGTGTTTTATCTACAGTACCATAATGTTTAATATCTACAATAACTTGATAATTTTCGTTACCAACAAACATATCAATTTTAATATCATTTTCAATAATCTCTTTACAAGAAAAGTCGATATAATTATTAAGCAAATTAATATTACTTAAATCATTTAATGTTAACATTAGATTATTTGCTTTAATAAAATTTAATAAAAATATATGTTCAGCAACATTTGTACCATGTAATTCATTATTAATTATACCCCAATATTTTGAGTGGTCTGATTCTGTACCAAACATTAACCAGTCTTGTAACATAGAACAATTATTTATCGACACAGAATAAAATATTGGTTTATCATTTTTATATTTTGTAATAAATAAATTAACAAAACGATTAACATCATCTTTATTAGGAATCATATCCCAACGTAATTTTAAAAAATGAGTGTACCCTTTTTCAGTTAAATACGAGACACCACCCAAAACACCTTCACTTTGATAATTACAATATCTAGGTAATATAATATTTGGTTTTTCTAATAATAAAACTTCAACATTACCAGTACTTTTTATATTATCACCTTCCCAACCACAAAATAATACTTTGTATTCACACGTTGAGAACGCCTCGACTAATTTATTAAAATTGTTAGGCCTACCTTGAATTATTATACCGACTTTCATTATATTTTTTTGTATTTTTTAAACAAAGTAAATTCAGTCAAATCTCGATAACCATTATTTTCACCTAAATCTGGAACATTTGTTGGATAATTTTGCATTAAAGCTAATCCATGAGCTGCTTCTTGTGGTGTCATATACATATTCCACCCTAACATGAATATATCATCTTCATGGTAAAGTTTTTCAGTTCTTCCTTCATATCTTGCCATTTTAAACCATTCAACAGCATTTTCATCATTGGTTAAAATCATACCACCTTTACCAATTTTTAAGTGTTTTTTTATATGGAATGATAGACACATAAATGAATCATTGATGTACATGTTTGATGTAAATCTTTTTGCCGCATCATAGATTGGTAAATCCCCTAATTGATAAATTCCATCCCAATCATTAATTGTCGTATCAAATACTGGGTCTAAACCAGCATGTATAATTGATTGTGGAACTGATAAATATGTTTTTGATGGGATTTTAACTTCACTCAAAGTATTTTCAACACTAATATGTTTTTGATACATTAAACATAAAAATAATGCGTTGGTGCAGCTATCTACTGACACAGCATATTTGGCACCAGTGTATCGTGCCACTTCTTCTTCGAACATTCTAACCACTTTGTATGGGTTATGTAATGGTTTATTGTATTCCATTTTTTCTATAGTATTTAAAATTGTTATCTTCTTTGTACATCTCAAAACCACAAGTAATGAAAACCTTATTACTAGCTTCATTATTTAATAGTACTTTAGCATGTGCGTTTGGATGTAGTTTGTGAAGTTCATTTAACATAAAAGTTCCAACTCCCACACCTTTGTGTTTTGGGTCCGTACATAATCTAATGTCGTCATCTACTTCACCAATCCACCCTAATGGTATTTCATTTTCATCAATACAAATATAGTAATTATCTCTGTATTTTTCCATATATTTTGCTTGTTGTTCTGGTGTAATTTGAACTTGTTCCAAAAAACCAGCAGCATTGTCTTTATGACTTCTTAAGACTCTAATAAAATCATAATACTTTTCTTCGTTGTTGATTAACCTCATTACCATATACAAACTTTGTTTAAAGCATTTTTAGGTTCACCTAACCAATGTTCTCTCAAATAGCTTCTACTACCTTTCCAACCTTCCATCTCAACGATAGGGTTGATTGTACTACCGATGTCAACATATGTGTTTTTGTCATTAAATTCAAACAATTGGTGAACCAATAAATTACTTAAACTTGCTGCTGATATTAAAAAGATATGATTTTCAATTTCATTATCAGTAATATATTTTTTAATTTCTTCAATCAAACCATAATCATTAATAAAACAATTTGTTCCAACCCTAAAATCTTTTTCAACAGGAAAAGGTAGCTTTGTTAAATTAGCTGATTCATTGATTACCATAACGATTTTTTTATCGCTAAATATTGGCATGATTTCATTAAGGAATGCTTCGTAATTACCATTGTTCCAAAGATTTGCCCATGTTAAATCACTATCATCACCACCAGAAATGTCTACTTGAAAGTCGAAGCTTTCTTGACCAACACAACACCTACAAGAGATACCTTTAAAATAATTGTCTTTTTTAAATTGAATCGAATCAATTAATTTGTTTCTGTAAAATTGGTGTTGGGTAGGGTCAAACTTTTTTTGTTCTTCCTTATTGTACCAACCACCACCAGTTTGATTACCGATGATGTAATGATTTTCATTTAGCTCTAAACGTTTATTTTGTAAAATAAACATTTCACCATCTGAGAATCTACTAAAACCAAAGTGTTCACCATTGATTAATTTATCTTTCAATAAATCAAAGTCTCCCCTAAATGTTTTCATAATACTTTTTTTCTCTTTTGGATGAACGTTTTATATTCATCTTTATGTTGTTGTGCATCATACAAATAATAGCTACCTAAGCCATTGACCTTGTTAAATTGACTTAATCTATCACCTCTTAATTTTTGTTTTGGGATAAAATCAGCCAGACCTAAATATTTGTAATGCAACATTTTTAAACTTCTATCGCTAGACAAAACAACTTGACCTACTGGGTTAGCAGCGTGGCAGCCAAAGCTATAGTTGATTTGAGCGATTCTATTACAGTCGAACAACATTAATTTGTCGTTACTAGAACCTATAATACCCTCAGTTACTTTTTCAAATATATTATCATCACTTGATAAAATCAAGTCTTCATCACCAATCATGTGATAACCTTCTGGTTTAAACAAGGTAACACCTTTCGCAAAAGATTCAGTTAAGAACTTAACCATGTCTTCATGGTATAAAAATTCATCTGCATCACCAACAATTACGTAGTCGGCTTCACCAGTACTAGTTTTCCAAACGTTATTCTTAATCTTCAAATAAATGTCATCTCTAACTTCTTCATTTGAATCATAAGGAATAATTTCTGTGTTGGCGAATGAGTTGATAATTTCAACACTTCTATCAGTTGACATGTTGTCAATTATGTGTATTTTTTCACAAAATGTTGAGTAGTATCTCAATAAATGTGGTAAGATGTATTCCTCATTATAACATAAGAAATATGCGTGTACTATTGGTTTTCTCATTAGCTGTTGATGATTTTAAATCCGTTATTTACCAAGTGTTTGTAGTATTCGTTCATTTTATTAATGTTCGCTGGAACCAATGACAAACCATTTTTTTCTGTTCCCATTTCCCATCCTTTGGTGCTACCCCACATTTCTGGAACGTGTGGTGGGTGAGGTGGTACATAAGTATTCAAACCTAAATATTTTTGCAACATGTATGAGAAATGCATGTCTTCACCTACGTAATCAAAACCATCTGGTGGTAATTCTCTCCAATATGTTGACAACCATTCTCTTTTAAAGAACCATGCGTGTCCTACGATGTCTACCCTAACAGGTTTTAAGTTAGGGTTATCCCAACCATGTCTAACATTTGGTAAGTAACCAGCTTCATTATTGTAAACCAAACCGATTGTCCCTAACAAACCTTCATGTGATTCCATTGTATTTAAACAATTTTCAAACCACATTTCACCTGGAATTGTATCATCATCAAAGATACAGATGTATTCTGTTTTAGCGTTTAGTGCAAAAGCAAATCTTGCCCAAACACCTAAGTTTTTGTTACAAGAAGCAGTTGTAATTGACGCAGTTAATTCTGGGTCAAAACCTTCTGTATTATTTTGCCATAACATAATCTCTTTCGGTTTAACCGTTTGATTATTTATCGCTTCTATTTGTTGTTTTAGAAATTGTGGTCTTTTATAACCATTCAATATCACCGTAATACCTTCCATTATTCTAATATTTTTTTGTATTCTTCTATTATTTCTGCTGTAATTGATTTGCTGTTGAATTTAGCAATATCTTCTGGTACAGCATGTAATTTTTGACTTTGAATATTGCCGTTAGCGTCTATGTCATAAATCCACCCAGCTTTTCCACACATCCAACCTTCGATTGTTGTTCTACCCAAAAGGATACCAGCAGTTTCATCGCATTGGTGAATGAATTTTTCAACATTAGATGTTGGTTCAAAATAAGTAACGTGGTCTTCACCAGCAATCATCTCATCCAAATAAGTGTCATTCTTTTTACCAACAATCCAAAGTTCTTGGTTATCGGCTTTTGTTTTGTCGATAAGGTCTTGAATGGTATTCTTTCTCAGATAATCAATTGTGCCAACAAAAAGGATTCTTTTCTTTTCACGTTTTTCAGTTGAATTGATAACTTTGAACTTATCTCCATCGATAGGATTGTGGATAACACAAACTTTATCTTCTGGAATACCAAAAACACTAACGATGTGGTCTTTGATTTCTTGTCTAATCGCAATGTATTGTTTGATTGAGTCGGAAATAACTGGTTCTTCCAATGGAATAACTTCCGAATGGATTGAACAAATAGTTGGTGTGTTTGGATACAACCTAAGCAAGTGTTCAGTTACTGGTTTATGATTCAAATGAACGATATCAAAATTTGTCGGAGCAATATTATACAGCGTGTTTTCTTGTGACACAACGTCACCTTGTGGTGATTTAAGTAACCATTTACCATCACCCAACTTAAATCCAGGAGGTTCTTGTAAGTTGTACATTTTGATACCAGCAGATTTAGCCAGACCAGCCATAGGCATACCTATGTTTGAACACACACTAACCTCACAACCTTGTTTGATTAATTGTTTTGCCAATTCAAAAACATAAAGTTCTGAACCAGTAAAATTAGCGAAACTTAAACAACCGATAAGAACATTTAATTTCTCACCTTTTCTTAAGATTCTCTTTACATCAGCTGGTAAGTGTGCTTGATAAGCTTCCGAAAAGTTAGCTCTGTTTTTTTCCCATGACTCATTGGTCATACCGATAGATTGGTGATTAATTCTAATTGCTGTCGTAACACCAACCTTTACTCCCTCTAAATAATTTTCAAAAGCAAACGTAACGTCATAAAAGTGAAACCCTTCTACGTTTTCGTTAAACTCTTTTTTAATTCTAGTTTTATCCAAAGCAAACCAAACCCCGTCACAAACAACCACTTCTTCTAATGTTTGACCTAAGTCGTCAGAATAAGCGGATAACCAAGTTTTACCCTCATGCGTGTGTGCAACACGACCATACATTTTTTTAGGGTTAGCCCACCATTGACCAGACTCTGGCATATTTTTAGAACCAGCGACACCAATGATACCAAATTCTGGATTCTTTTCAAACATTTTGATTAGTTTCTTACCCCATTGATTTGTTTCAATAGTTAAGTCATCATGACAAAACACAACGATATCATTTTTAGCTTGTTTTAAGCCACGATTATATGCTTTGGTTAGTGATTCACCATTATTGATTATTTCGATTACCTCGATGTGTTTATGAAACCCAGAAGTCTTAATTAAGTGTTCCTTATGTTCTGGGTTGCTTTCTCTAGTACAATATATTACTGTTATCATTTTTTAAATCTGTTATAAGCGTTATCTGTTATTCTAATTGTTTCAGCGTATCCAATAAATTCAGCTAAGTTATTAGCATTGGAGTAACTCATTGCTGAGCGAAGATAGTCTTCGAAGTTTTGTAACCATTGATGAAGTGTGTATTCGACCTTGCGGTATCTAACCACACCTTCAGAGGTTTTTATTTCTGTTTTACCCCATTTCTTTTGAACTTCTTTGGTACTCATACCTCTAAATTTCTTGTAAACTGGGATTTTAGCCTCATATGCTAATTCAGCAATTAATTGAGGTACTTTGATTCTTTTCCAAAGATAGTTATCACCACAAGAATCCAATGCTTTATTGAATAGGCTACCAATCATTACATAATCAGCACCCAAAGCCAAAGCCTTGATTACATCACTGTAGTTTTGCATACCACCATCGGCAACAATCTTTGCTGGGTTATCCAACACACATGACAATGTGTAACATTCTTCAATCAAAGAAGCCATAGGATAACCAACACCTGTATGAACTGTTGTACTACAACCACCACCATTACCAATACCAACTCTAATATAGTCAGCACCAACATTTGAAAGCTTCACATATGTTTCTGGGTTAGCCACATTACCAACCATCAAAGTTAACTTTGGATATTTTTCTTTGATGCGTGTTGTCATCTTCAATAAGTTTTCCATATGACCGTTAGCCACATCGATAAGATATTTTCCATCACTTCTCAAAGCATAGTTATAAAATAAATCTTCAATCTCACTTAACGAATAAGACTCAAAACCAATATGGTTATCTTCACCTCTAGGTGTGCATGTTATAACACCAAACCTATGGAATAACTCTAAATTATTAGAATCAATAACAGTATCCATTGGTGCTGTTATCAATGGCAAAAACCCATTATAAAATGGGTTAATTGTTTTTCTGCTACTTATTGAAGAAATAGCAGCTGGTTTTAATAAGATATCGTTGAAATCGAATTTTCTATTCATGTTTTTAGTTTTTTCCAGTCGAACCGAAACCACCTTCACCACGTTCAGTGTCAGTTGAAATTTCGTTAACTTTGGTTAAATTAATAATATTTTTTGCCGTTACTGCCGCAACCACAGCTTGTGCGATTCTATCACCATGACTAACCATGAAATCTTCTTTACCTAAATTAATTAAGATAATTTTGATTTCACCTCTATAATCAGCATCAATAGTGCCAGGAGTGTTCAAAACAGTAATACCGTTTTTAGCAGCCAATCCACTACGTGGTCTTACTTGGATTTCAAAATTTTCTGGAATTTCAAAAAACAAACCAGTTGGTATCATAGCTACTTCATTAGGTTGTAACACTACCTCTTTCTTTAAATTAGCTCTCAAGTCAAAACCAGACGACCCAGCAGTTGCGTACTGTGGGTCTTCGTTGGTTGATTTGTTTGAAAAGCGTAGTTTGATTTTGTAATAATCTTCGTCAACAGTAATAGTTGCTAAGTTACTAGAAAATTCTTGGTCAAAATTTTCTTGTGTATATGGATTGTTTGGGTCAACGACTTCTAAAAGTCTAGCTCGCATTCTTTCAACTATCTCCATTATTTACCAGCTTTGGTTTTTTCGTGTTTAATAGCAAATGTGTTACCCATTTTTAATAACTCACCCAAAATACTGTTGTGGTATTCGGCCATTTTATCATCTGTTTTGTCAAACATAATAATTGCAGAGAATTCTTGTTCACTGAATGTAACACCGTGAGATAACGCATAGTAAACACTACGTTCACTAACTCGCATAGATACTAAATCCTCATTGAATTCGTACATTTTGCCTTGATTCTTACGGTGCCATTCAGATGTGCATGGCGTGTATAAGTTAGCTTTCCCAATCTGATGTAACAAACAAACTTTAAGTAAAGATGTTTGGTCTACTTGTTCAGCTTCTGGTAAAGCTTTATTGATTAACACAGCGTACTGTGCCACTCTTAATGAATGGTCAATAAGACCACCTTCAAAAGCGTTGTGTAAAGATTCCATTGTAGATGCTGGTGCTTTAATAAAAGCTTCACCTAAAAATGTCATCAATTCATTATTCATGAACCCTAATTTTGTTGCGGTATCAAAATATTTTTTTGTGTTAGCAACGATTTTTTCTTGTTCTAAAGACATTGTTCTGTTTGTTTTAAAGTGTTATATATTTCTACAAATATACGAACAAAAAACCAAAAAAACAAGTCTTTTGGTATTATTTTTCCACTTTTCTTTCAAAAGTAGATTTTGATATACCGTTGTCAACAATTACTTTTTCAGTACCATTCTCAGTAATCACGTTCATAGTGTTACCAGAAACAATGATACCTTCTTCATTAAGTTTTTCAGTTTTTAAATCCTCAGAAATTTTTTCTTTAAGTTTTTTAATCTCAGCTTCAAACTCTTTTCGTTGGTTCGATAGTAGATTATTTGTATTTGCTTGTTCAGTAGATTTAGCTTCAACTCTATCCATTAAACTTTTAATGTGTGCCGCATCACCACCAATACTATCCACTGGTGTTTTTAGTTTTGTAAGTACATCACCTTGAAATCTAGGGATATCACCATATGGTTGTTCAACCAAAAGGTGTTTTGATGGGCCCACACTAATACTACCCTTAGTCTCATCACCTTTTAAGTATTCAGCAATAAAGTCAAATACTAATTTTAAGTCGTCTTTTTTACTCATGTTTATTTAGTTTTTTTTACTTATTAAATCTAAGTATAAAGCTCTTCTTTCTTCAGTAACTTTATCCATAGAGTACGTATCTTTTACAGTGTTGTGTAAGTTTTCTTGCAAAGCAGTAACAACTTCTGGATTTTGGATTAATTTTTTAATTGATGTGTACCAATCTTTGTGATTTTTATTTGAATCAACAAGGATACCGTTAGCTGTCATATCAAAACCACCACCATATTGAATAGCGTTCTTTAAATCAATTTGGTAAGGACCATAGTTTTGTGCAATGATAGCTTTATGGTGGAACCCAGCTTCAATAACTTTCAACTGACTTTTAACCTTGTTAAAGATATTTTCTTCAATTGGTGCCAATGAGATATCAAATAAATTATAATTTGATGCATAGGTTGAAATTGGTTTTGTCCAAACTCTTCTGTAAGGTTCGTTTTTTACGTTTGGATATTCTGTTTGGTCATACTTTAATAAGTATTCTTTATATTCTGGGCTAACAATTTTATAATCATCAGTAAAGATTTTTTCATACTTAAACCATACTGTTTCCCAAGGTTGGATTGGTCTGGTTTTACTTTGTTTGGTTACTGGGTCTATCTCAGTGTGAGTACCTCTAATATCAAAACCACAAAGCACAAATTGTATTTTATCAATTAAGTTATCACCTCGTAATTTGGTAACAATCCCGTTAAGAATTTCTAAGTCTTTTAAGTGAGATGAACCACCTAACCAACCTATTCTAATTCTATCAGAAGGTTCTGGGTTTGGTGTGAATTGTTTTTCAGTTGGGTCTACAGCGTTAGGTAACACATAAACATTTTTATTGTATTTAGAAATTTCTTCAGCAAAGATAGGTGTAGTTGTTGTAACGTTTTCAGCACATCTAATGTTATCCAATATCATTTTATCCAAACCATTGTTTTTAATGATGTAATAAGCTGGGTGGTGAATTCCTGGTGACCAATAATCATCCAAATCCATGATAGTTACAATACCCAAGTTTTTAATTTTTTCTAACAATGCTGGCATTTGTTCGTATTGCCCTAATGTTCTATGATAGTGAATAATATCGTATTGTTTAAGGAACTCATCATCGTTAAGATTAGGTTCGTAATCCACATCAATGTGAAATTCATCAGGATATTTATTTTCTAATGCAATGTGTGGGTTTGTTGAACGGAAAAATGAAACTCCAGTCCTATCTGATGGA
>JAUKPQ010018681.1:0-11363 GCA_032273045.1 Chloridella minuta
CTATATGTGCTTTCATGTGCCTAATATGGTATTAAGACAACATACAATGTATGCTGACAGTATTATTTATGCCACAGCAACTATCAAAAGTCAAATTTACTATTGATAATTACTGCATCGCATGCTAGTGTGATTGGTTATCTAACTGCGACTAAGCAGTATGCCGCAGTTTGTTATGTATAGCAAGAGCAGGTATCAGAAATCTTGCGACGTCATACCTGCTAGTTCGCTAATACGAAGAATATCAATGTTTTCATCGTCATCTTGGAATTCGTCGTCTAATACATCCAATTCAATTGGTGCGTCCAAGGAGTTCTGAGGTGATCTAACAATGTATTTTGCCGCAGTGTTCATTACACCTACGGCATCTTCATCATCGTGTGAGCAACCGCAATGTTCTATAAGATCATTTGCAAGATCGATATATGCTTGCTGATCCACTTCAGAAAGTTGATTGAGATCTACTATACCAAGTCCATATCCACGATTACCACTTAATCGCTTGCTATCCTTACTCAGCTTATTAATTGCATCTTTCACTATAAAACTACGGTCGTCGCCTGCATGACGCAGCATTTTATTGGCTCGTTTGAGCTGTATATAGTCTTCGCTCATACGCAGAATTGCACCACCAATATCATCATTCAATCTACCGTCATTAGCAAGGTGTCTTGCCATTGCTCTAGCACCTGCAATATGTGGATGCGGGTATGCAAAACGTTCACCTAGTTTGGTTTCGATGAATATGTTGCGTATACGACGCCAACGACTGCCCTGTTTAGACTCGTCCACTGGATCAGTATGTCTAATAATTAACTTGCTATTACCAATCTGTTGATAGCTGCTCTTTGTACTGCCGTATGGCTTACTGATATCTTTGCTTTCATTGACCTGTTTTGAATCTACCAATGGTCCGCCTGTTACCCATGCATCACAAGTACGACGACTGGCACATTTGAATTTCAAAAACTTGCAATACCCCAAGTCTCCTGCATCAATAGTAGCTGTTGCATCTTCAGGATTGTCGCTATCAATGCCTTTGGCAATACAGTCTAGTGTTTCTGTACGTTGATCAAACGCTGCGCAATTACCACATAGGCTCTGCTTGGCTTCTTTTGTGCTGTCTAAATTCCACTCGTCTACTTTTTTCATCCAAAACTTGTTGTTAGGCAAATCCGGATTCAACGGTCCATAGCCATATTCATCTATGGCCTTTTGTCTATTTTTGAGATTGAGTGTGATATCCTGTGTGGCAGGAGGGCATTTTTTAGAATCTTCATCTATGGCTTTGGGTTTTTTGCCAGCTTTTTTCATAGAAATAGCAATAGCTGCTTGCTGTGCAGATGCCGTGCTTTCTTCTATATTGTTCACCGCATCGTCGCGTGGATCAATGTCGTGATCAAACTTATACCAATTGATACTAAGACCTTCTGCATCGCCGACGTTGTTTTCTAAACTCTTTTTAAGATTGATTATCGTATTAAAGTCGCCGTCGTTTTGCAGTGTTGGGGTTTTAATATCCATATGACTACTGCTGTCTTCGTTGTGCAAACTCAGCAGTATGTTGAAGTTTTTAAGTGACGGATCCTGGCTAGGCACAGCGGCGAAGAATCTGGTAGCCTCGTGTGGATCCATGGTTTTGTTTCCAGTTTTATCAAACATCTGCAAGCGATAACCCCGCCCACGCAGAATGCCAAAAACTTTGTCGCCTATGATGTCCCAGTTGTAATTCATTGTGAAATATTTATCATCAGAAGCCCATGCTGAACGGCATAGGCTCAGATCCTTCATCGTCAAATTCGTCTTTCATAAGATTGCTCATGCTTTCATCCCAAGTTGTTATCAATTGCATCATTCTAACACACAACAATGCAGCCATAACGCAATCATCATTCTCACCGCTCTTGCCTGCAAAACTATTGCCTTTGGCAACAAAGAATTTTGTTTGTCGTACCAACGGCTTGCTTAAAAATGTCAGCTTGCCACTTTCTATCAAACCTTTCATTTTCATACAGGCCAGTGCTTTACTTCGTATATTGGTATTAAGTCCGCGACGCAGACGGCTGACGCCTCTGACTTTGGGTTCGTGTAACCACATGCCAGCAAACTGTTCTTCGCCTATGTCATCTATTGTAACAATGGCAGCTTCGCCCCAACTGTTGTTTTCCAATGTAAAATACAATTCAGGTTCTGTGCGTTGCTCTCTGTGTTTTTTCATTTCATCATATATGTAACGTAGTATTCCCTGCATGGTTTTTACCTGCTGCGGTATACTGGTACGGTTATGGCTCCATTCTGCCACTTGACGCATGTCTGGCAAGCTGAATACTTCTATGGCAGAGTAATCCTGCCCCACGCCTGCACTGGGATCAAGTGCTACCACATATGTTTTGTTGGGCTGAATGACATCGTACCATCTAACGTTGCCCATTTTGTATATGGGTTCTACACCCTGCATTTTCAGCAGTGTTACAGCATTGATAAGTGTTTCATCCGCAGTTAAGAATTCGCAACCATATTCACGACGGAAACGGTCGGCGCCTATTTTAGCAGATTCTTTTACTGCCCATGCTTCATCTCTGCCTGGTACTTCGGTATAGCTTGCTGTAAAACCGTAGAATCCATTGATACCAACACCACCTTGTATAGTATCACCGTGTTCGTCAATGGTTTTGTTAGCACCCATCCATATTTCAGCAAATTTATCTTCGTCGCTGTTTGGTGTGCTGGTAATAATACATTTACCGCCTGTTGCCAATGTCGGCGCCATAGCTGTCCAAAATTCTTCTGCAATACGTGGTTTAACGAATGCAAATTCGTCTAAGTACAACAGGGAGATTGACATGCCTCGTCCGCTGTCTGGTGTGGTTGTTGTAGCTTTAATACGGCTACCGTTGTCGAACTTAACGTCTTGTACGTTGTAAGTGCTTACACCTGCACGCAACCAGTCTGGTAATTCTTCATAGGCAAACTTAACACGATCCATAATTTCGTTGGCAGCACGGAATTTGTTAGCTGCAATTAATATGGTAACGTCTTTGTTAAACATTGCATACCATAGCATGAACCCTGCCGCTGTAGTAGTCTTACCGCTTTGGCGAGGCAACAGTGCAATAGTGCTGATGTTGTGATGATATGCATCTACTAAACGCTTTTGATATTCATATGCTTCAAATTGCATCTTACCACGAGTAGGATGCTGGATCCACATGTAGTTTTCCATAAAGTACAATGGATCCTTGCTACATCTTGCCATTTCTTTTATTTGTTTAGGTGTGTAAGTGGTTTTCGCACCTGCGGCTTTAACCAGTTTAAAATCTAAATCAGTTGACATCGTATCCTCAGATGAAAAAAGCAGCGCATAATGCGCTGCTTTTACTTATTCTCATAATTACAAATCAACGTAGTTCATTACGCATTTGGATCTTAGTATTCAGATGGCGCATCACTTGCGTTTCGTAGTCGCCACACGTCATTGTTTTGAGCATCTACGTCTCTAATGTATGCTTGCCCTGCAATCATTGCTTCTTCACCTGGTTGATAGAAATCAAGTTTGCTATTAGCAACACCCATACTTGGGAAAGTTGGCATTTCAAGATTACCAGAACCATCAGTATCAGGTTCTGCATATGACCAGCCCATTGATTCAGGATTTGCCATTTGATTAGCATATAATGCATCGTGTGCTTGTTGTGCAGCAGATTTTTTAGGTGCATTAAGTTCATCTGCTGATTTCCAATTCGCAGATTTATATGCTTTTTGTGCATCGCGTTTTGCAATTTGTGCTGCAAGCTGAGATGAAAGATCTTCGTTTGTTACAGCAGATGTTGCTGCGGTGTTTAACGCAGCTTCTAGTTGCAGACGTGTAGATTTATCCAATACGCCTGTAATTGAAATCCCTGATTTGCTTTGGAAATTTTCAATAATACGTGTTAACATAACAGCATCGTCTTTAGTTGCTGCTTCCGCTAATACTTTTATTCTATAAAGTGCGTGTGTTGCTTCTAGTATCTTTGCCAATTTACGTATTTGTTCCATCACGTCTTGACGCTTGACAGTGCTAAGAGGGCTGCGACTACCATCGTCTACTGGTGTTTCATCAACGAAGGGATCTTTGTCAAATTCATCGCGACTGTTAGCAGTTAATGGACTATCAAATCCAGCATTGCTGGGATCTAAGTCAGCTTCTGCAAGCATTTGAGTGTATTGATCACTGTAGTTTTTGAACAGTGTTATTGCACGCTCTGCCATAAGTGTGTTGTCGCCGATTTTACCGAAGCGTTGATTCAAGTGTGGACCATCCCATACATAGTCTTCAACATCTAAAGGTTCGCCTATTTCACTTTTCTCATCGTGTCCGTAATCATGATCTGCATTTTCCATTGTCATACCACAAGTGCAATTATCGGAACCACAACCGCAATCATCTGATTCCATACCACACTCACAATCATCCATTGGACGATTACATGCGCTACACATTGCAGTTTGGTTCATGCCGCAGGTGCATTGATCTTCTGGCTTACCACAATCATCACATACATCCGAATGGTTGTTCACATCCATGTGGCTACCCATGCCAGCATTTCTTAGCATAGTTGCCAGTGTGTCAACATCCTCATCTGTTGCGTTAATAGTCAGCGATTTAGTGGCTTTTCCGTCAGTGACTACCATATTACTGTTAATGGTAAATCCCTCTTTTAACTGCTTGCTTTCATTGAAGTTATTTGTGTTAGTTCCCCCAGTTACTACCATACCCCACTCCTCTGGACCATTGTTAGTAGCACCTAAACTTGTGAATGGCATACCTACCAATGGTGCATCTTCTTCTATATTACCAGCAAGTATTTTATTGATTCGTTTCATAGCAGCATGGAATACACGATTCTTATCTGCATCGGATAACTCTTCCAATTGTCGAGCAAACGTTTCCAACTCGTTCATTTCTAAGAAATCCAGGAATTCATACCAAGTTTCAAATTCGTGCTGATCACCCGACCCGACAAACCCCTGATCTTCGTACATGTCTCTAACAGCAGATACGATATCGCGTACAAGTGTTTTTGGATCAACACTACTGTGCTGTGCAGCTTCACTTACACTCTCATCTACACCGTACTTGCGCATAAGGTCTTCAATGGTCATATCGGAAGACATATCATCGTCATGGTCATGTTTGACCATTTCATCTACAGCATCAGCAGACATATCTGCTGCCATGTCGTCAACTTTGGCTTGATCATCGCTGTCGTCTACCATTTCGCTAAGACCTGCAAGTTCACGTATTCTATCAACAGATTCGCTCATGCTGCCTACTTCATTCAGTTCAGAAGCTTTTTTTTTACTACTTGCGGATTCTGATGTCGGCCAGCCACTACCGACTTTCTTAAGTTTGGGGCTGTTCCATTTCATAGCTGGTTCGCCTTTGATATTGGTTTGATATGGCTTGCCCTTCCACATAAACACACCACCGGCGCCACCGGCTGCTTTACGAGCAGCACGGAATGCGTCTTTGAATGATGTTGGCTCTGGTGCAGCAGGCATGCCAGCAGCAGGTGCTGCAGGTCTTGCACCGCCGGGTACTTTTGGCGGAAGTGTACCAGGAAGTGCGGTCTGTGGTCCTGCCCGGTGTCCTTGTACTGTAAATCCAAGTTCTTCACGATTTCCTTTTGAAAAATCCGCGCCTGGTAATTTCCAAAGCTGTAAAGAGTTTGCAAGGTCAGCAGGGTCTATACCTGCTATATCAGCGTCTGTGAGGCTATTTGCACGCATCCATTGTTTTACATCAAACTCGGAATATCCGGGTACAACAGGTAAAGTTCCTTCATTAACACGAGAAGTTTTCATTCTACGGCCAGCTGATTCAGATGTTGGCCACCCGCTGCCAACTTTCTTAAGGTCTGGACTATTCCAAGCTTTGGCTGTTTCGCCTTTAGCAGTGGTTTGGTATTGCTTGCCTTTCCACATAAACACACCGCCTGCACCACCTGCTTCTTTACGAGCAGCACGGAATGCATCATTAAATGATGTTGGTGCTGTACTTGTACCCAAATCAGCTGGACGCGGTTGTGGACGTGGACTTGTAGTCGGTGCTGTACTATTTGGTGCAGCTGGCATTCCCGCAGCTGGACCTTCGGGTCTTGCTCCGCCTGGGCTTGTATTTGGTATTATGCGTTTTGGTGCAGCAGGCATACCTGCTGCCGGACCTTCGGGTCTTGCTCCACCTGGCGTTGTTTTTCTTTTATAGCGCATCACCATGTCGTGGGCACCGCTGGTGCCTAATTTATGATGTTCAGGGTCGTTGTCAACTTCCCAGTCTTCGGGGTGTTGCATGAAGTCTGGCAATTTAGCTTGCTGTTCGGGAGATATGTCATTTCCATTATCTGCACCACCAGTTGCAGGTGGTTGATCGCCGCCAACAAATCGTTTAAAAAAATCTGACCAAGTTTCACCGCTGTCTTGCGCAGTTGGAGTAGCGGCGTTTGTTTTATTTGCCGAATAGCCGCCGTAAATACCACCTGCTTCATTTACACGAGTAGTTTTCATTCTACGGCCAGCTGATTCAGATGTTGGCCAACCACTGCCAACTTTCTTAAGATCTGGACTGTTCCATGCTTTAGCCGGTTCGCCTTTGACGTTGGTTTGATACGGCTTGTTTTTCCACATAAACACGCCACCTGCACCACCCGCTGCTTTACGAGCAGCACGGAATGCATCTTTAAATGATGATGGCTCAGGTGCAGCCGGTATTCCAGCAGCCGGTGCAGCAGGTCGTGCGCTGCTAGTAGCTGGTGCTGTAGTTTTTGGTGTGTACGTTGGATCACTTGTTACACCCCCGCTTGTATCTGCAACTTTTGCAGCAGGCATACCTGAGCCTACTGGAGTAGTAGGTCTTGCAGCTACGTTAGGTTCAACTGCCGGCTTAACTGTTGTAGGAGTAGAGTTGGGATCACCAGTGTAATCGCCCATTGGATTACCACTTACGCCGCCACTTGTATCAGCGCCTTGTATCTCGCCACCGGTTGCTACAGTTTGTCCGCCACCGGATATTCTGCTAAACCAGTTTGCCCATGTTTCGCCACTGTCTTGCGCAGTTGGAGTAGTAGTGGGAGTCATAGATCCAAATTTTCCGCCACTAATACCACCACCAATACCACCAGCTTCGTTCATCTGTCCGGAATTCTTTAGCATACCCTTTAAAGTATCTACATCACTTTCTTCCATTGGTGCAGACCAACACTCGTCTATACCATGTACTGGGCACGATTTGCCTTCTGCTGTCATATTGCATTTACCAGCTATCGCTGATTCAGGTGCGTCTTCTGCTACGTAGTCTGGCTTATCACCAAGGCTTTCAATGGCCCTAAGCTTGCCGATCATGTTATGAAAATCCATTGGCGTTATCCTTTTTTTACGAATTCTGGTTTATTTGGTGCCCGCGGAGAAGAAAAGTTAACACGTTTGCCGTTGGCATCTTGATAGAATTTATACAAGTGTGCTGCACCGTCATCGAAGTTGCCTTCTGCTCCCAATCCACTACGCGGTGTAGGATTGGGTACATTACCTGCGACCTTTGTCACAGGCTTGGGAGTATCGTATCGTGCATTAAAGTCTGCCATATCTTGTACAGGCTCCAATGGTTTTACTTTGTTCATTTCTAGCCAACTAAACAATGGCGCTGGCGCATTGTATTCGTCTGTTGGTCTTGTTTGCTTTATAGATGCAAGATAATCTAAGAAACGCTTGTTATATGCATTGCCGTATATATCAGTAGTGACAGGTTGCTCCACATCTTGATACATTCTATCAGTGCTCAAGCGAGGTGCAGATTTTAAATCCATATCTGCTGCTTTTCGTCTAAACCCAAGATCAATTATATGGCGGTCCACATTTGTTTCTACAGGTTCTGTTGCGGTACGCACAACTATCAGTTTTTCTGCAACATTTAATACATCGCGCAGTCCTTGCATAGTAACATAGCTACTAAGCGGCTGACCTGTTATGAAATTGATTTGATATACAGTGTGATTCTGCACATCTATGAAATCCATATTGTCGCCTGCAAGCAAATGCGGTGCAGTAATGTCCATCAAATTGAATTGCTGTAGATAATTTGCCAATGACGTGCATTGTTCTTCAGTCGGTTCTACAACCAACTTAATTACATAGCCGTATTCTCTAGCATTTTCTGCCAGATATTGTTTAAATGACTTCATGGTACGAGAAGCTCCAATGTGAGTTATTTAGTCCCATCTTCTATTTCACCTAGTTGTTTCAACAACTCATTGCGATCAAGCATTGTAGCTTTGCCTTCTACTGCATTGCTTGCAGTGGCAGGTTTGTATGCTCTATCCATTTTCAGTTTGTCTAGTTGTAGTTTTAGCATTTTGAGTTTTTTATCTACTTTGCTATTTTTGGCATCTACTGCAATTTTTAACATTTGACTGCTGCTGCTGAATATCTCACCAGCATGACGAATTTCCACATTCATACCGAGATCTTGCAAATCTCTATGTGCTTGTATTGCAAGACCTGCTAATTCATCCATTTCATCGTCGTGTACGTCTCTGCTGCGAGCAGCACTTAATTGCTTATCAATTTGTTCTGCCAATTCCAATGCAGATTTCATAGCGGTAGTGGATACCAATTGTGAATCATCTATAACGTCGGCTATGTCTTCATCTAACACGCCATCTTCTACATCAATTTCAACATCTGTTGCCATACTATCAAGATCAAAGGTATTTTCAAGTGTTCTAAAACGTTTGCTCATCTGCGACCTGCCTTTGGTTTAGTTATGTAAATATCGTTCTCGGTTAGAACTCTAAATGTCATCCCATGTGTTTTACAATACTGCATAGCAGCAGCCCACTTGGCAGTGTTTATCAATATAACTGCTTGATCTCTTTTGTTTTTTGCACTTTCCATCAGTGCTTCTTTCATTGGTTTTACTTCTACAATTTCTGCTCTGCGCTGACCATTTTTGTCTTGATACAGTACCATAAAGTCTGGTATGTAACGACGTTGTTCACCAGTCAACGGATTAACATAAGGGATGCTTATGCTTTCGCTTGCCCATTGTAATACACTGGGATGCGTGTCCAAGAAGTTCATAACTGTTAATTCCCAGCTAGATCTGAATGTGGGTTTTGAGTTTCCTACTAGCTTAGCTGGGTTTTTTGGAACAAATAATCCCTGACTATATTTTGCCATATCATACACCCATTGCTGCAGTAATGGTAGGACCTAGTGTAGGATTGTTACTCCAATTGGGGCTGAGATTCAAGCCAACGTAGCCTATTTGGCTACTGGGATCTCGTACACTGTTTATAGTATAAAGAAAATCATTTAGCAAAATACCCTGTTTAAACAGATTCTGTACAGGTTGTCCTGTTTGGTTTGCATAATATGTTGCAAGGTTTGCTAAAACTTCTATCAGTTCGTCTGGCACGCCTTGACCACCAAACAGACCTTTCGCAAGATTATAAGTCTGCGATTGCATACCTGTTACATAGCGTGCAGGGGCTTGAGATAACCCATAGTTGGTTGCATCATTTGTTGCAGATATGGGATCGCCTGCACCATTGGCAAACTGCCAGTTGCCGCCACGATTAACCACTTGCAACTGTCCACTGTTAAGTGCAAGTTGTTTACGTATGCTGTTTAGTATGATGTCTTTATTAACAGCCATTAATATGTCCCCTGTGGTGTATATGGTGAACCGGATCCACCACTATTACCGCTATTACCAAATGTAACACCTCTGATCGGTGGAGTTTGCAATCCACCCCCACCAAAGTTGTGACTACCAAATGAGCCCAATGTGCTGTTATTAGGATTGTTAACTACACTAAAACTAGACAAAAATGATTCAGCTATAGCAGTTGTAGTTTTAGGCAATTTACCGAATGGCAAGCCCGACAACACATTACCAAGAACCTGACCTACTATATTATCACTATAAGATGAACTGAATGAGTTGGCACTGTAAACATTATCAAATGCATCTGCTGCATTACTATAGGTAATTGCACCTGGTGTGCCAAGTGTGGTACCCATACCAAACTGCGGGCCATTGCCTGTACGAGTAAATGCGTTGTAACTTACCTGAGACAAACCAAAGTTAGCAATTGCACTTGCTGCCTGACCTATTATACTACCAGGTGATTGTTGCCCTGCAATAAATTGGCTTAGCATATTATCTACTATACCAACAACAGAATCTTGTATAACACCCGATGTTCCAACATCTGGGTTAACTGCCGGCGGTCCTACATCAAATCCAAATTGTGCAGCAATTGCAGGTGTAATAACTTCACTTGGATCATAATTGATTGTCTCATATGTAATAGACATCGTCATATCAGCAAGTTGTTCTGTGTCGTTTTGATACGATCCAAAATTTATAGATGATATTTTAGGATTAAGGTAACTTACTCTGGTATATCGTTTACCAAATATTGCATATACGTCTAAACGTGTAAAGAAATTCACTTCCTCTGTTAGCGGCCTAAGACCCCAACCAGTATCATCGTTGAAATTTCCAGCAACAGGGCTCTGTCCCATGGTGTATGGAGTTTTTTGTCTACCATCACCGAAATAATATGTAAAATACTGACGCCACATGTCCAGTGGTTTATTATCCACTGTATCCCATATGGACATATTCACAGCTCTATAATCTGTGTTTGTATATACAACACGTTTACGGTTGTATTGATTTAATACTTTTGTTTTTAAATCAACGTTTGGTTTGTCTATTTTTTTAATCTTGAAACTGATACCGTCTACGCTACCTAATTCGCGTAGCCACGGATATAGTATAGCAGCTTGACTATTAACTACAAAGTTAGCATAGTACATCCACGGATAACGTGGTACCGCATACATATACTGGCCGGGGCTTTGTACGCCGTAAAACCAGTCTGCGTATTGTCTATTACGAAATGTAGTAATCTGTGATTGTGCCATGAAAATATTTATACAAAGAAAAAAGCTGCCAACGGCAGCTTTTCTTTAATCCTTATTATAGTATAATATATTAGCCTACTTGTATGCCAACACCTGTATTCGGTGCTGTCTGCGGCATAATAGTATTGTCTTGTGTAGCATTGTCATAACGAATAGATAGAGTGATCATCATACTATCGCTGCTTTCATAGCTGAAACTATCATATTCAACTTTTTCAAGGTAGCATCCTTCTAGATACCAATTTTCTAACACACCGCTGTTGCTACCATCAAGTGTTTCGATCTGTGTAGTGAATTTGTAGTTGATACCTGCAAGCGCACTGGTTTGATCAAAGTGGTTCATCTGCTTTTGTAACTGTGTTGCTACTAGTCTACTAGCACTGCTGTTAACA
>JAUKPQ010018692.1:0-11348 GCA_032273045.1 Chloridella minuta
CTGCAGGTACGTCGCCGAGTCCGGCGCGTACGCCAGCGTGGGCGCCTGCACGCCGATGTCCGTCACCGTCTGGAAGGTCTTCTGACTCTCATAGTCGAGAGCAATCCAGTCGGCGGAACGAGCGACCTTTGCGACGCGCACCTCGTCGAGCGAACCCGCGTAGCCAGCGTTCGTATTGTCGAAAGACCGGCCCATGTAGGCCCACACGCGAGACACGGGTTGGATGGTCACGTTGCTACCCACCACGGAGACGCTCGCGGCCGTCCTGCCGTTGTAAAGGGTGCCAATGGTCGCCGTGCCGGGCTTGGTCACGGAGAAGTACTGCCACGTCACGCTGTCGGAAATGATATTGGTGGCCGCATTGGAGACCGCATTGCCGCCGTTATTCGTGGTGCCGGTGCGATTGCGATAGGCCAGCTGACTCGTCGTTCCGTTACGACCCAAATAAATGGTGTTAGCCGCACTGTTCGCGTTGTCCTGGTTCATGTCGAAGAAGTGCGTGAAATTCCGCACGCCCGCAGGCTTGGCCCACACGGAAATGGTGTACCCGTTCGGGAACGAATCGTACCCGGTGAAACCCGGATGCGCGGAGCCGCTCAAAACGCTCAGATAGTCATGGGTGGTATTGCCGTTGTCTCCGAGGTTGGGAAGGCCGCGCAGGGTGTCTGCGGAGCCGATCATGCCGGCCGGAGCGGCATAAGTCGGATTGCCCAGAGGAAAGATCGGCGTGGCAGGAGGCGCGCCGTTCACGGAGTTCGGACGCGCGGCCGTGTCGGCGGCGTTCGTCCAGTTGCCCAAGTGCCAAACGCTCGCGAAACCGCTGATCGCGTTGAACACTTGGCTACCGCTCGAGCTGTCGGCCGCCCCGACCTTGCTCCAGAACATCTTGATGCTCTGCGTCGCGTCGTTGCCTTTGACGGTGTCCACCTTCACCCAGATCTCCGCGCGTTTGGTGCTGGAGTTCCAGCCCACGATTTCGTGGGGCAAGCGGGTGACCCCGTTTGCCTTGGTGAAGCGCACATCCGCGCCGTTCGCCAAGGCTTCGGAGAAGATATTGCTCTCACCCGAGCCGAGGCGAACCAGCAACGGATAGTTCGTCACGTCCGTCGTCGTGTTCGCACCGGTTGCACTCGTGTTGATCGTGATGGTTTTGGTCTTGCCCCACGTGGAATAATCCTCATCGGAAGCATTCACGGTGATGACCACGAAGGCCGTGTCGGCACCGTCCGGACCCGTGCCGATGATTTGGTAGGTGTTCTGTGCCGCAGCCACCAAGGGGATACCCACGATGACGCCAGTGGAGGTCGACATGCTCAAGCCCGAAGGAAGCGCCGGGGAAATCGCGAAACTGGTGACGGTTCCCGTGAAGGTGGGCGCGTTGTTCGCGATCTGGATGCCGACGATCGTCGTCACCGTGTCCAGCGCATAATCAAGCGCCGCCGGCGGAGCCGTGTTGACGGTCAGGTTGAAGCTGGTCGCGGCGGACCACGAGCTGTCGCCGTAGGCCGTCACGGTGTAGGTCTGCTGCGCGGAACCATCGAGCGGGGTGCCCGTGATGGCGCCCGTCGTTGCGTTCAGGGTCAAGCCTGCGGGCAGGGCCGGGGAAACTTCGTAGCGCGTCGGGCCACCGACAATCGTCGCGGTGATGGGCGTGATGGCGGCCTCTTCAACCACGGTGTAAGACGGCTGCGGATAAGCGAGTCCGAACACCGGACGCGCCGCGGCCTTTTGGTTCTTGGCCTCCAGTTTGAGCCAGTCGGCGCTACGCGCCACGTTGGCCATGCGAACTTCGTCGAGCGAGCCCAGCCAGCCGCGCTGAGTGTTGTCGATGCGGACACCGATGCCCACGTTGAAATTCTCGTTCCGCTGCGTGGTCGCGGCGGCCGAAAGGCTCGGCGTCGCCTGCCAGAGCTGACCGTTGACGTACAGTGACTCGGCGGCCACATCACGCACGAACGCGACGTGGGTCCAAACGCCGGTGGCCGGCGCCACGTTGAACGGCGCGGCACTGTTGATCACAGCGCGCCAACCGGCCATGTTCTCGAATTCAACGCCTTCCCACCGGGGGGTGTTGTTGATTTGCAGACCGTACTGATTGTCGCCCTTGTTCAGGACCACCTTGTAATTGCTGCCGTTATTGGTGGAATTGGTCCAAGCCGAGAGCGTGTACGAGCTTCCTTGGGGGAAGTTCAGGATGCTGCTCGCGCTGTTGGGCACGGTGAAGTACTGCACAGCGGCGCTGCTGCCGCTGGAGGGGTTGCTGGGCGTGCCGCGGGCAAGGCCGAGAGCACCCGCCGTAACATTGGTGGGCGAGCCCGTCGCCGTCGCGCCAAACGCGTTTTGCGTGGCGTCCGACTCGTTGCCGGTGCCGCCCGCGTTCATGTGCCACACCGCCTGGAAGCCCGTACCCGTGCGACCGGTGCCGAACACGACCGATCCGGCCGAAGTGGTCGTCGCGGAAGGATTGCCCCAGTGCATGCGGACCGGAGTGATGCCGTTGGCGGAAACGTTGTCGAGAAGCACCCAGATGATGGCCGCGGTATCCCCCGCGCCGGTGCTCCACCGCTCGATTTCATAGGTCAGGTGAGTGCCGTCGGTCTTGGAGAAGCGAATGTCGCCACCGTCCGCCTTGGCCTCCTGGAACACAACGCGATGGTTGGTGTCGAGGCGCACCGCGACCGGGAATCCAGCTTGAGCAGCGGAAAGACCTGCGGCAGCGGCCGTGGTGTTGAGTTGCAACGTGGCGGTGTCGGTCCAGGTGGCGTAGTTTTCTCCGTCGGCGTTCACCGTGATGTTGACCGTGACCGAGGAGGTCCATGCATTACCGCCGTGGGCGGTGACGACATAGTTGGCTCCGGCAGCCGGGAAGGCCGCGCCGTGGATGGCGCCCGTGACCGGGTTCAGGTTAAGGCCGAGAGGAAGCGCCGGCGAAACGGAGAAACGCGTCGCCGAACCCGTGAAGGTCGGAGTCACGGTCAGGGCCTGCCCGGCGGTGTAAGTCAGTGTGTTGCTGCCATACGCGAGATCGGCGACCGGCGTGATGGAGGCCGCTTGGGTGACATAGGCCAGCTTGACCCAGTCCGTGCTGCGTGAGGCGTTCGAGATCTGCACTTCGTCGATCATGCCCAGCCACGGACGGCTGTTCGCAATCGGGTTCTTGCCAATAAACAAATCCGAGGTGGTCACGCGCACGCCGGAATTTCCGCCATCCTGCGTGATGGTGCTATCCTGCAGCACGCCGTCAACGTACAGGTACTGGTTGACGCCGTTACGCACGCCGACGATATGTTGCCAAATAGCCGAACGGGTCGCGGTGACCGGTCCGGTCGTCAGGGCGTCCGTGCCCGCATTGGCGTGCTCGTGGAATTCCCAGCTGGCGCCGGAGTTGCGGAGCTCAAGGGCATATTGATCCTCATCCTTGGACACCATGGTCCGCGAGGTACCGGTCGCGTTCACGCGCACCCAAGCGGAAACCGTGTAGTTGCCGTTTTCGGGGAAGTTCAGATTGCTGCTCGCCGTGTTCGGCATCTGGTAAAAGATGGCGTTCGAGTTGTTGTAGAACTTGGAACGCCCCACGAGGCCGGTTGTGTCCACCAGTGCGCCGTTGGCGACACCGTTGTACTTGTTGAGCGTCGCGTCACGGGCCGTATCGGCCGCCAAGCCGGGGAAGCCCCACACGCCCTGGAACCCCGCGGCCGTATCAAACACCGCGTAAGAACGGGAATCATCCGTCACCCCGCCCTTACCCCAATGGATGCGCACGGGGGTGGTCGTGTTGCCCGCGACGTTGTCCAGGCGAACCCAGAAGGCGGCCGAGGTATCCGTGCCGGTAAGCGTCCAGTGATCTTTGGTGAAGGGAAGATGCGTGCCGTCGGGCTTGGAGAAGCGAATGTCCGCGCCGCCCGTCAAGGCTCCCGTGAAAATCGCCGCATGCTTCGCGTTGAGGCGCACCAGCACGGGGAAGTTCGACTGCGCCGTCGTCACGTTCGCCGCGATGGACGTGGTGTTCAGATTGAAGGTCTTGACATCGCTCCAGCCCGAGTAATCCTCGGCCGCCGAAATGGTGATGTTGATCGTCGCCGTGGTGAATCCCATGGCGTTGGTCGCGGTAATCACGTAGTCGGCGGCGCCCGTCGGGGTCGTCGGAGTGCCCGTGATTCGTCCCGTAGTCGCATCCAGAATCATGCCCGCAGGCAAAGCCGGAAGCACCGTGTAGGTGATGGCGCTGCCGGTGACGGTGGCGTTATTCGGGATGATTTCATCCCCGGCGCGATAGGTGACCGGTCCCGGAGTGGAGTACGAAAGTCCGGTGGGAGCGCTTTGGGTGATGGAAATGTTCAACGTGTCGTTCGTGGACCACGCGCTGTCGCCGTACGCGCTCACGATGGTCTGGAAGCTGCCAAAGGTCGTGGGAGTTCCGGTGATGGCGCCAGTCGCGGTGTTGATGCTCAGGCCCGCTGGCAGATTGGTCGCCCCGTAACGCGTGACAGCGCCACCGACGCTCGCCACGGTGTTCGAGGTGATCGCGGCATTTTCAGTATATGCCGGACTCGCCGTGGTATAATCCAGGTCGTAAACCGGACCCACACCGGGCTTCTGGCTGGCATACTCCGCCTTGATCCAATCCGCCGAGCGGGCCACGGTCGAAATTTGCGGCTCGTCGATGGCGCCGGCCGCAAAGGGATCCGTGTTATACGGAGCTTTGCCGATCCACGCGTTTTGGCGATTGACGATGCGCTGTGTGCCCGTCTGCACCGAAGAGGCGAGGATGACCGTGCCGTTCTTGTACATAGTGACGCTACGATCCGCAGCCACCGTAACCGTGATCTTCTGCCAGGCGCCGTGCGTCAGGGATCCCGACGAGGTCTTGGTGCCATTGCTCGTGGTGAAGTTGTGATCCTCGTACCGGAGCGTACCCGCGTCCGTATTGGTGGGGCGGAAGAACTGAATGTTGTCGTACGCGTCACGACCGTTCGTCAAGGTCAGGAAATACGAGAATGCGGCGGAAGGCGCGCTGGGCTTCACCCAGAACGAATAGGTCATGCCTCCCGTGAAGTTGCTGTACCCGTCGTAGTCGTTATTGCCCGAGTACGGAGAGATGACATCGCCCGCCGCATCGCCGATGTTGATGTAATCGCTCGCCGCGGTGGGTACGGTGCGGTTACCGCCTGTGCGCAGCGTGTCGGCAAATCCGATCGCGCCTTCTCGAATCGTATAAGATCCGGCCCCGAACGGGCCAAAATCGTTGGAAAGCTTGGCGGTGGGCCCACCGGCGACGGCATTCGGTCGCGGGGTGATGCCGGAGGCGTTGCCCATGTGCCACACGCCCACATAGTCGTTGGCCGTATTGAACACCCGATTCGAGTTGGAGCGACTCGTCGCGGACGGGTTTCCGTAGTGAATGCGAACAGGGGTCGTCCCGTTGGCCGAAACGCTGGGAAGTAGAACCCAGATTTCCGCCTTTTGGGATCCATTGTCCCAGCGCTCCAGATCGTAAACCAGCGGTGTGCCATCGGGCAGCGAAAAGCGGATGTCGGAGCCGTCGGTCTTGGCCGCTGCGAAAATCGACGCATGGGCCGAGGTGAGGCGCACCAGCGCCGGGAAGTTCGTCAGTCCGGTGCTGGTTCCCGCAGCGGCGGACGTCGTGTTCAGGTTGATGGTCTTGGTGGTGGACCAATCGACTCCGTAGTTTTCGGCGGCAAGCGTCGTGATGTTCACATTGACGTTGGTCGAGCCTCCAGGTCCCGTCGCGGTGACGGTGTAATCAGCTGCCGCGACAGCCGCTGTGGGCGTTCCGGAAATCACACCCGTGGAGGTATTCAACGTCAGGCCTGCAGGCAGAGCCGGGGTCACGCTCCACGAGGTCACCAAGCCGCCCCCTGTCACCGTCGGCGCGTTGGGAACGATCGGAACGGACGCGACCTCGTAGGACACCGGGTTGGAGGCATAGGTGAGGCCTGAAGGCGTGCTCTGCTCCACCGTCGCGGCCATGGTCACTGCCGTCTGGCCGGGCTGCGACGTGCGATGCTCAAGGCGCATCCAAGCGCTGCTCCGGACCTGGTTGGCGACGCGAACTTCGTCCACCATGCCCTGAAAAGTGGAGTCGCCTGTCCAAGGAGAACGGCCGATGTAGCTCTGGGAACGCGTGGTGTCGTGCACCGAGCCGCTGGTGGCCGTGGCTACCGAATCACCGTTCGAGTAAATCTTGATGGTCGATGCGGACGACGAAGTGCTGGCCGCCGTGATACCGACATGTTGCCAAGTCCCATAGGACAGGACGGCCGCGCTTGCAGTCGTGCTGTTGTTGTGACCATGCATCACATGGCCGCCAAGACCCGTGTTGGATCCCGTGCGTCCGATATAGATGCTGTTCCGACCGCTGGCCGTGAAGGTCGACCCGAAGTTCAAGAAGTTGCGGAAATCCGTTGACGCGCTGGGGTGGGCATTAATCCAGAGCGAAAGGGTCGCGGTCGCCGTCGCCGTCGCACCAAAGCTACCCGAACCCGTGCTCACCCATGTTCCGGTGCTAAAGTGATCACCGATTGTTCCCGTGCCACGGCCGTTTCCGCGCAACGTGTCGGCGAGTCCGATGGCACCGGGCCGCGAAACGTCCGTGAGTCCGGCGAGGTAGGTGGGGGTGGCGTTATTGATGCCGGGGAGACGTGAATTCACGCGGGCGGCGGTCGCGGAGCCGGTCGGATGACCCATGTGCCAAACGCCCAGATAGCCATTGTTGGTGGAAAACACGGCGGCGCCGTTTGACTTCCGCACGGCTCCGGACTTCACCCAGTACATGCGGATGTTGGTGGTCGCATTGCCGACGACAGCCGGCACCCGAACCCAGATCTCAGCCGCCGAACTCGTCCAGCGGTCGATTTCGTAAGGCAGCGCCGTATCGCCGTTCGAAGTCGTAAAGCGGATCGAAGCGCCGCTGTCGGCGGCTCCATCCGTGAGAACGTCCGCCCCCTCCGCATTACTGGCGTTGGTCAAGCGTACCAGCACGGGAAAATTCGTCTGCGTGGTGGACACGTTCGCACCCCCGCCGCTGTTCGTCGTGTTGATCGAAATGACGCGATACTTGCCCCAACTGTCATACGGCCCCGCGAACGCGGTGAAGGCCAACGACAAAAGGGCGACGAAGACAACGGCGAGCTTCTTCATGGTTCTTTCCTTTTTCACGATATAATTGCCGAAAACACACCAAATCCGCTGGTAGCGAATCCTCGGATTTTGGCAAGTTTGGCTAATGTATCGCGCTCCGAATTGCCCGTGTTGCGATTTCTCACCGTACCTTGCACTTATTCTACCGAACGTTACCGGGTTTATCGCACCCGACTTCGAGAAAATCCCGCGGCGAAAATTCACTTTGATTCCATACTGTTCTTGTGTGGGATAAGCTTCCATTGTGGTTTTTGATTGGGTTACGTCTATATATCGTGCTTTGTCATTGCGCGTTTCGACACACTTGATCTGTATTTAGAGTCATTCTTACACGACAACCTCCGAAACCCGTTATCGACTCCGAAAAAAAACCCGGAACAAAAAAAGGGCGACTCCCCTGGGGGAGCCGCCCTTTTTCATGTCAACAGTTTCGAGTTAGGGCTTCAGCGTCACAGCCTTGCGGACGTAGGTGGTGGTCGTGCCCGCGGTGTTCAGCACCGCGATGCGGGCCACGTACATGCCGGCCGAAGCCTGCATGCCCTTGGCCGTGCGACCGTTCCACGAGATCTCCGTCTGCTTGCCGTCCTTGGAAGGCGTCACCGACTTGGTCCAGAGCGTGCGGCCCCAGATGTCGCTGATGCTCAAGGTCACCCGCTCCACGCCCACCACACCCGCAGGGATCATGAAGGCGTAGGGCTTGTCGGCGCCCGTCACGCGGAACACGAACGAGCCCGGCAGGATGCCCACGGGCGGCGCCACGCGTGCGTTGCCGCTCGTCGTGGTCGTCGTGGTGCCGTTCAAAGTCCGCGTGATGACCACGGTGTAAGTGCCCGTGTCCGCCGGCGACGCCGGATTGGTGATAAGAAGGCTCGCAGTCGTCGCGCCGGAAATGCTTCCGCCGTTCGCGAGGTTAACCCCTTGCTTGCGCCACTGGTAGGTGAGCGTGCCTGCGCTCGTACCCGCGCCCGCGGCCGCCACCACCGAAAGGGTGATGTTGGTGCCGGTGACGATGTTGGTCGGCCCAGGAGTCGGCTGCGTGGTGATGCTCGGGGCAACGTTCACGAAGAGCGAAGCGTTGCCGCTGGTGGTCGTGGTCGTCACGCCGTTCAGTGTGCTGGTCACCACCACGTTGAGGGTCGCGCCCGTGTCCGCCAGCGCCGCGTTCGACAGCGTCAGCGTGTCGCTGGTCGCTCCCGCCACGTTCGTGCCGTTCACCAGGTTCGTGGTGCCGCGACGCCACTGGTAGGACAGCACTCCGCCGCCCGCCACCGACGCCACCACCTTGTACCCGGCCGCCGCGCCCGCAACCACCGTCTTGTTCGCCGGCTGCGTCGCAATCGTCGGAGCCGCGTTCACGGCCAAGGTGGCGCTCCCGCTCGTGGTCGTCGTCGTGGTGCCGTTGAGGGTCCGCGTGATGACCACGTTGTACGAACCCGTGTCCGCCACGGCCGTGTTCGACAGCGTCAGCGTGTCGCTGGTCGCTCCCGCCACGTTCGTGCCGTTGGTCAGGTTCGTGGTGCCCTTGCGCCACTGGTAAGAGTACGTGCCTGCGCTCGTGCCCGCGCCCGCAGCCGCCACCACCTTGAAGCCTGCCGCCGCACCCGCCGCCACCGTTTTGTTCGCCGGCTGCGTCGCGATCGTCGGGGCCACGTTGACGAACAGCGAGACGTTCGAGCTGGTCGTGGAGGCCGGCTTGCCGTTCAGCGTGCTGGTCACCACCACGTTGATGTTGGCGCCCGTATCGGCCAGCGCCGCGTTCGATAGCGTCAGCGTGTCGCTGGTCGCGCCCGCCACGTTCGTGCCGTTGGTCAGGTTCGTGGTGCCGCGACGCCACTGGTAGGACAGCGTCCCGCCGCCCGTCACCGACGCCACAACCTTGTAACCCGCTGCTGCGGCCGCAACCACCGTCTTGTTCACCGGCTGCGAGGAGATGGTCGGAGCGATGTTCACGCGCAGGGCCGCGTTGTTGCTGATCGTCGTGGTTGTGGTCCCGTTGAGGGTCCGCGTCACCACCACGTTGTAGTTGCCCGCCGTGTCGGCCAGCGTCGCGCCCGTGAAGGTCAGCGTCGCCGAGGTCACGCCCCCGATGACCGCACCGGCCGTCAGGTTCGTGGTGCCCTTGCGCCACTGGTAGGAGTAGGTGCCCGCCGAGGTGCCCGCACCCGCAGCCGCCGCAACCGTGAAGGACGCGTTGGTGCCCGAGAGCACCGTGCTGTCAGCCGGCTGCGAGGAGATGGTCGGAGCCACGTTGACGAACAACGAGACGTTGTTGCTGGTCGTGGAGGCGGTCTTGCCGTTCAGCGTGCTGGTCACCACCACGTTGATGTTGGCGCCCGTGTCCGCCAGCGCCGCGTTCGACAGCGTCAGCGTGTCGCTGGTCGCGCCCGTCACGTTCGTGCCGTTGGTCAGGTTCGTGGTGCCGCGACGCCACTGGTACGAGAGCACTCCGCCGCCCGTCACCGACGCCACCACCTTGTAGCCCGCCGCAGCCGCCGCAACCACCGTCTTGCTCACCGGCTGCGTGCCGATGGTCGGAGCGATGTTCACGCGCAGGGCCGCGTTGTTGCTGGTCGTGGTCGTCGTGGTCCCGTTGAGGGTCCGCGTCACCACCACGTTGTAGTTGCCCGCCGTGTCGGCGATCGTCGCGCCCGTGAAGGTCAGCGTCGCCGAGGTCACGCCCCCGATGACCGCGCCGGCCACAAGGTTCGTGGTGCCCTTGCGCCACTGGTACGAGTACGTGCCCGCCGAGGTGCCCGCGCCCGCCGCCGCCGCAACCGTGAAGGACGCGTTGGCGCCCGAGAGCACCGTGCTGTCAGCCGGCTGCGAGGAGATGGTCGGCGCCACGTTCACGCGCAGGGCGGCGTTACCGCTCGTCGTCGTGGTCGTGGTGGCGTTCAGCGTGCTGGTCACCACCACGTTGTAGTCGGCGGCCGTGTCCGCGAGCGCGGCACCGGTGACGACCAGCGTCGCCGTGGTCACGCCCGAGTACGGAGCCGAGTTGGTCAAAGCCGTCGTGCCCTTGCGCCACTGGTACGTCAGCGTGCCGCCGGAAGCCGAGGCCGACGCCGCCACCGTGAAGGAGGCATTCGCACCCAGAACCACCGTGCTGTCGTGCGGCTGCGTGCCGACGATCGGCGCACCGTGGATCGTGAGGTTCACCACCGCCGTGTCGAGCCCACCGCTGTTGGTCGCCAGAATCGAGTAGTCCGCCGCGGCCGAGGCCGTCGTCGGGGTGCCCGTAATCGCGCCGGAAGACGCATTCAGCGACAGGCCGGCGGGAAGCGCCGTGCCCAGCACCGAGTAGGTCACCACCGCGCCGGCAGTGGAGGAAGGCGACAGCGTGTCGATGGCCGTCCCGACAGCGTAAGTCTTCGGGGTCGCATAGGAGATGATCGGCGCGATGTCGTTGACGGTGATGAACACCGTCTCCGTGTCGCTGCCGCCCAGGCCCGTCGCCGTGATGACGTACGCGGTCATCGGGGAGACGGTGCTCGGGGTACCCGAAATCGTGCCGTTGTCGCCATGGATCGTCAGACCCGCAGGCAGCGCCGGGGCCACCGTGAAGGTGTCGATGGGGCCGCTACCCGTCGTATCCGCCATGAGCGCGGAAATCGCCGAGCCCTTCGTGAACACCTGCGGGACGTTGGTGTAAGCGATTACCGGCGGATCCTCATCCGACGTGGTGATGCTCACCACCGCCGTGTCGAGGCCACCGGGACCTGTCGCGATGATCGTGTAGTCCGTTGCGCTCACCGCCGTATCCGGAGTGCCGGAGATCGCGCCCGTGGTCGTGTTGAACGCCAAATTGATGTTGGCTGTAATGTCAGGCGTAATCGCGTAGGAGGTCACCGGACCGCCTGTGGAACCCGGCATCAGGTTCGTGATTGGGAGACCGACGGTGTAAACCTGCGGGCCGGCGTACGTGATGCTCGGAGCAGGATGGTTCACGGTGATGTTGACCACCGCGGTGTCTGTGCCGCCCGTATTGCTGGCGATGATTGTGTAGTCCGCCGCAACGGCGGGCATTGTCGGCGTACCGGTGATTCTTCCCGTCGTCGTGTTGAAAAGCAGACCGGTAGCCGTGTTCAGGTTCGGAGAAATCGCGTAAGTGACCACGGCTCCGCCCGTGGAGGAGGGCGACAGCGTGTCGATGGCCGCACCCACCAGGTAGGTGTGCGGCGTCGTGT
>JAUKPQ010018703.1:0-54616 GCA_032273045.1 Chloridella minuta
ATAACCAATGCATTATTTCCGTAACGAGTGTTATTGATAGTCTTGGGCATATCTTCATATTCATATACCCAATCGCCGTTGGCATAATCGGCACTGATGACTACTCGTTCACCATCATAACTGTTACGAAATAATTTTTTAATAGACTGCATTAACTTTTTATACCTTATATTTTTAATATTATCGACTATGCTGATATTTATTGCATAATCTTTATGTCAACTTTACTGTAGGATTCACAAACGGATTATCTGGATTTGGGCTGTACGCATTGATGTCTGACCATTCTGCCATTGCTGGTTCATTGCTCGATTCTACCAGTTTGTTCCTGTCAGTGATAACTGTTCTTTCTTCTTTTATTGCTTTTGCGATTTCAAGATCACTGAGTCCATTGATAGCAGTGTCTATTCTATGTCTAAACGCATGTTGTATCCAATCATCAGCATCTAAACATATATGTTCCATGGCTCTAATTTCAGCGTCTGACAATGTGACTGTGTAAGTTGCCATTAATTTATACCTCCTAAGAAAGTACGTGGTGAATCTGCAACAAATTCAGGAGCAGTTAATTTTCCCATTGCTTCAATATACGCTTCAGATTCTTCTTGTGTAGCGTCAGGTGTTGGTATTGGTACACTTACTAATTGTTCGTTTTTTTGTTTGGCTGTAAGTTCTGTGCTAGCAAGTACAACTTCTTCCATGTTAGAACTTAATGTTTCTGTATCAGGATTGGCCAGTGCTTTTTTTAATTCAATACTGTATAATTCTTTCATTGCAATTTTGGCTCTATGATGCACTATGGTATCTAACCACTTTTGTGGATCGCATTCGGCCCATCTTAGTGCTTTTTCTTCTAGATCTGTTGTAGTTACTGTATATGTTTTTGACATTTTCCTATCCTATTAATTGATAACTTACCACTGTCCATCCATCGCCATAGAGTCTGCCGCCACCAGAACCAAACCATAGATAATCACCTGCGCTTGCTCTGACCAGTCCGACCCATGCAACAGACAAATAGTTTGTTGTAGCATTTCCTACCATGTGACCACCGTTGCTTATAAATGTTGCATTATGATACCCATAATAATGTAAGCCACCATTGGCGTATGCACCTCCTGTCATTAATGTATGCATACTCATTCTATATGTTCCTGGCACAGGGCATATAAATTCAGAAGTTGAAAAATTAAAATGATTGCCTTCACCACCATAATCTGTAAATCCTGACACTTTGCCTGCTGCTATTACTAGTTGTCCGCTGCCAGTAAGATACGCAGTTCTCCATACAGGACTAGTTTTTTCCATCATGCCAGCAGTGCCTATAATTTGATTCATAACTGTGCTGCCGTCGGTACCAATTATTTGATAATCAGAACCTGTGTTAATAGACATTCCATTACTAAAATTAATAGCCATATCTTACCTCACGACAAAAAATGCACAGTTAGTGTTAACCACCCATTGTCGCCATAAACAATACCACTGTTCCAGGATTCTACCTGTACGTGATCTCCTGCTGATAATGTTCTTATGTACTCGCAGGCCATGGTTGCATAACTTACTCCTAGACCAACAATATGATTCCCGTTGTACCAACGAGTACCGTTAATTAAAATACCAACAACTGAATTTAATTGTAAACTAGAGATGCTTATTCTATATGAACCAGTTACTGGTGCAAGGAACGATGCTTGACTAGTTCTAGTACCAATATTGGTTCTAACGTCATACGACGGTAAGCCAGCAGATAAAGTTAGTGGCATTGGGTTTTGATTGCTCGTGGTTCCTGCTTCAGTTTTTCTTAACACAATGGCCGGAGCACCATATACATTAGTAAATATTCCATCATTATCAAAACGTAAATGTTCTGTAGTATCATTATAAAAACCAAGATTAACTTGAGTTGCGGCAGCGGATTGACTTGTTGCACCATTCTGCACATAGTTTGTGGCGCTGCTGCCTCTGATCCAACGATTACTATTTGAAAAATTTATGGCCATTGGTTTATCCTATGTACTCAATACATAAGGTACTCCATCCGCCACCCCATATTTGTCCACTGTTTTGATTTCCCCTAAAACTCAAGGTATCGCCGGCAGCGCAACTCATGGTATGTGTATAATACAGTATGCTGTAACCAGCGGTACCGGCAGTGTTATGTGCGCCTGTGATTTGTGCAATATCGTTTTTTGCAGGCCAATGATGCCAGTTTGTTCTAGCTAGATACGATGCAGACACGCGATATGCACCTGCTCTAGGGCATGTAAATCTACCGCCAGTGAATGTAAATGTTCCTGATGATTCATTAATGGTACAAGGGTCAAGATAGTTTTGACCAATGCCGCCAACGTCGCCACCAAATCCGCTAGACAATTGTGCCCATACATGGCTTGGTTCTCGTAATGTACCATTGACAAAATCATAGGTTAATCTATCAGTGCCTCCTACATTGACAATCATGTTTCCGCTGCCATCAACTGATATGATTGACCCGCTTCCGAATATTGCCATGATTAATCCTGTTTTGCCTTTGGAGGCACAGTTGAGGGATCGACTTCTTGTATCAAAAACTTATATGTTTTTCCTGTACGATTGTTATACAAGAATAAATCATCTTCACCTTCTACCACAGTGTAATCACCAATACCATTACTTAATTGTAAGTCATTGGTGAATATGTTACGCCATCTTAGTGTAGACGATCCTAAATCGTATATAGAATTTGCACTTGGTAATACATTAACACTAAATCTAGTACTGCCCGTAACTACCAACGTACTGAGTGTTGATGTACCAGACACACTTAAACTACTAGCAAGACTGCCGCCGCCGGACAAAGTTAGTGTTTGCGTCGCAGGATTATAATAAAGTCCAGGATTTACAAACTGGGAAGTAGCAGACCCAGTAATAACGGGTTGCATAGTAACATAGTACGGAGTTGCCTCCGTACCAATTTGTGTTACTGGTTGTTTGGCCGATATTGCCATGATTACGCTTGAGCTTCAGTCCATGATAAACGTGCAGCGCATGATGAAACTGTTGTTCCGATATTTTGTGCCACAATAGTAACAACGTCCGGCCCATCAGGATAAAACGCAGTATTTGCAGCAGATTGACCACCGCCCAAAATACTTGATCCCATATCACGAACCAATGCAAGTTCTTGCTGTGTAGTAGTAAAGTTTGCACCACCAGCGGTATCTAGATAGAAACCATAAATTGTTTCACCACCAGAGACTGTTGTATTTCCTGTATGATTAATATACTGAGCCAAGCTTGATCCGCCTACGTTGGTCCACGAAGGTGTTGCAATATTTGGTGTACCATTTAGTACTAGCGTGACCAAGAACTGTCCCGAGCTAAACAAGTCCAGCTGACGTAAAACCATCTGCATACGATTGACAATCTCTCGAGTACCTAATGTTACACCAACTAAGCCGTTACTTACACTTGGTGCAATACGGAAACTCATCAATGCTGCAGTTCTACCACCACCAGCTGCAGTAAATGCCAGAGTACTTGTCATACCTTGTGTAAACACAAACGATTTATCATCATCGTATCTACCGTCCATGATAATACTGGTACCCCAGTGACTGATTTGAGGACTAAAACTTGGACTGTGTGCTTCAACAGCAACGGGTGCAGTTGCACTGTAAGTAAATGCTTGCGGACCAGCTGTTCCCATTTGTCCAAAAATCATTGCTTGAGTTGCGGTAGATGTGGCCGCTTCGGTCAATGTAATTGAACTATTTGCTACAAAACTTGCCACAAATGTATCTGCAGGAATACCAGTACCAACCACAAACTGTCCAACTCTGACGTTGACTGTGTTACTGGTAGTAACAATTGCACTATTGGCTGTTTGGGTAACTGTTTGAGTAACACCAGGTGCACCTCTAGTTAGACCAGTAAAAGTCGGAGCAAACGTTACAGTTTCTGCATAATCTGTGAATAAAGCTGGTAAACTCAATGTTACAGATGTATTAGTAACAATGCTTTGCACTGTTGATCCAGCTGCAATTCCGTTGCCAGATACAAATTGTCCCACTGCCACCCCTGCTGTACTCACGCCAGTAATTATTGGACTACCAGCAGTTAAGGCAAATGTCAACGAAGCTGCTGCACCTTTGCCAGTATATTGAACAAACTCACTTTGATTTTCGTTGTGAATCCATAAGGTTCCAGACGAAGGAAATTCGTTATAATCACTAACAAATACTGTGTTATCAGTTGATCCTAAGTTTTGAGCCAATATTGCATTTTTTGCAAAAGTGTTGATTTCGTAACGTGCTGGCAAGTTACCTGAACGCATGTATGCTTCATAGTTAACATTGTTATTAACTAGTTTATGACAATAGATAATGTCACCATTTGGACCTCTGAATCCCCAACGAATGAAACCTGCACCGTACCATGAATAATCCATGTAGAACATCTGCATTTTGGCCAAGTCTAAAAAGAATCCACTAGGACCGGTACCATCGCATCGATCAATATTCCATTGACTTTGTGGAATTCGTGTGTCAACTGTTTTAGTAATTACAGCACTGTTTGCATTAATTAACCCACGATAGGCAGGAGTGATATACATGACTGTGTCTGAAACGATATCAGTTACACGATATGATGAGCCTTTGATATTAATAAAATCGTTAGGTGCCAGCTGTCTACTAAACAATGTTGTGGTTCCGTTGATTGTTGTGCCAGTTACAACCGAGCCACCAACAGCTACATTACCTAATCCGCCAATTTGATATGTACTGCTTCTTCGTACTGCGTACATCTGTTGACCATCAAATTCAAAGAATAGACCGTTTTGAGTATCAAACATGCCCAATCTAACCATGGCGCCGGTCCAACTTGTAATAGAAATTTGTGGAAATCCGCCAGCTGTGGTTGATGTAGGAGTACTCAATGCTGTGTACGTGAATCTATACCTGTCAATTGCTTGTGCAACAGTGAATGTTCCGTTGTAGGCAGGGTCAGCGCAACCTGTTACTCGTATGGTTATGCCTGGTTGTATCATTTGTGGAAACTTGGTAAACACTGTGACAGTTGATCCGGAACTGGTAAGATTATCAACAGCCAAACTTGGTTTTACAACAGTACCTGTGGACATCTGAATACCTTTACCAGACTGGTAACGGAAATATCTACGTGTTTGTCGAATAATTTGTTCGTTGTGCGAGCTTGTGAATGTACTAAACTGTACGCCACCATCATACGATCTGTGTAAAAATTGCCCTTGTGGTCTTACGAAAATACTGCCGCCGCTGATTGTACCAGTCGGAACACTGGTAACGTAAAAACTAGCAGCACGAGTATTGGACACTTGTGATATTACCCAGGAACCGTTTGGTGGATTGGTTGAAGCTGTAGTTCCAGTGACCCCGACTTCATTGCCAATGGCCAATCCATGCGGTATAGAGGTTACCACTTGTACCAAGTTACCACTGTAATTGAATCCCGACAATGTGATAGCAGCATTGGAGAAAAGTGATCCTGAATAGACAGCGGTTACACCACTTACAAATATTGATCCAGATGTTCCAGTAAACGCCACTCTGGCTGTATAACTAAAACTGGTACCAGCTGAAATGCTGTCAATGATATAAAGTCCATCAGCGCCAGCAAATGTGGTGTCTTGAATAAACACTGGTGTACCAGCAGCCGGTGGGCTTGATGTTAAAACTGTAATAGTTCTTGAACCGTTGGTCGCATTGATACCAGTGACTGTAATTGGAGTACCAGTGTTATAAAAAGCAAATGGACGATTGTTGGTTAATCCCAAACTTTCCCACTTGGTTGACTGTGTAGAATATTCAAAGTCAGTGTCAATTAGGGCTTGGGGTTGACTGACGCGAAACTTGTTGACAGGATCTGTATATAATTCTGATGGCTTGAAACTTTCGTCGGGTTCATCGATGATAATTTGCAGTTTGTCAGTGCTGGCCATTGCTGCTGTATTATAGGACAACACCACGGTTGTCACTGAATTGCCCAATTCATCAACTGCGATTGTATGACTTGTTGCTCTTAACGATGCATCTGAGAAATTGTAAATTACCTGATTGGTAGTTACGTTAGTAATTAAAACCAATCGTTCTCTCTGAATAATTCTAGGAATTCTAATTGTATTCGTACCAGGCGTAAATGTGTAATACGTATCAATTATTGCTTTTCTTGCCATGTTTTCTCCAAATGTGCTCTATTAGCTATTTATGTTTACGACCCCAGGGCGATATCTAATGGCTTAAAAGGGTAAATTTTAGTTGTTGTTGGTTCCCCACCTACTGCAGTACGCACAACGATTAGTGCGCCCGGAGGAGGACTGTCTGAAAATTTCAGTTGTCCAGTGGAATTTACAGTGTATCCGCGACTGGCAGCTAGAGCATGTCCTAGCCAAACAGTGTCGTAATTTTGTTTAAATGCTGGTTGTGGGTATCCGTCTATAGTGACTGTCAAATTCCATGGACTAGAAACGGACACTGCTGAATTGTTATATTTGAGCTGAAATGTGTTAGTTCTTCCATCGCCCCAAATATCATCGAACTCGTACACTGCACCTGCAGTGATTGGTGCGCCATCTGCAAATTTAAGTCCGCCAACTGAGACATTGCCCGAAATTACAGCATCAGATAAACTGCTGCGTTTCCAAGCATTTTTTATAGCACTGTAAACATAGGGAATTCCGTTTACTGTAGTAGTTTGACCATTTGCTGGTGTTATTGGAAATGACATAATTTACCTTTTTACATACTTATCGTTTTAGGAACGGACCACCAGGGGGTGTAAAATTTTGAGTATATCGAGCATATCGAGTAATGCGCACTTCATCCATATATCCTTTAAAAGGATTGGCTGCTGATCTATCTGCGCCAATATACATAGGATTTGTTTGAATGAAATCTGTTGTAACTGTTCCTGTTGCTACTACGTTGCCATTTAAATACAGTTTTGTCCAGCTTGCTGCAGTATTAGATCTTACTACTGCGATGTGGTTCCAACTATTAGTAGTAAACGCAGTATTAGAAAAAATATTAGCTGATGTTTCGGTAAAGTAAGGGTATTGGGAAATATTGGATGCCATTTGCCACCCAGCTCCTGCTTGACCTTTACCAATGAATCCTCTAGTGAATCCTGCATCTGCTGTGGCTATGTTAGCCCAAAATTCGATTGTAAATGGACCTACTCCTAGCATAGTACTTGGAGTTGATATTATATATAACCAATCGCCAGCGCCATCAAAGTACATGGATTCTGTGTCATATTTAAAATTATCACTACTAACTTGAGCATTACCAATAGTTTCAATTACATGCTTGCCGGCAGCATCGTATATACCAGCATTGGTAAAATTTAGCAGTAGTTTTGTAGTTGCGGTTGCTGTTAACCGTGCAGTTGGTATAGGGGCACTTGTTGAGGTGTAGCTGTGCGCACCAACGATAAGTCTCGTGTCTCCAATAAATCCCGACCATCTGTCGGCTAGATTATTACCTGTACCAATAAACCAATTGCCGGCATTGTTATGAGGAGTTGATGAGTTACTGGCAGATAGCGTTGTAATTACTCCGTTAACTGATGCATATAGACCAACACCAACACGATATACTGCTACATGATACCAAGAATTATTACTAACGGTAGCAATTAATGTGGTACCATTTACCATATCCCACGCAAGATTAGTACTACTCATATAAAGTACAAGAGTAGCTGAACTTCTCCACAAAAGAATTGGGCCATAAGTGCCAGATCGCTTGTCGATAACAACTCCAGTACCACTAAGTGTATTTGTTAAAAACGAAGTTTCAAAACAAAAGTCGCCGGAAGTAAATTCCAGTGCTGCATTATCTGGCACAACCAAGTGATCAGCTGTGCCATCGTAATACGAACTGCCACCCGATGTAGTTGTTGCATAAGCTGCTCCTGTTGGGAATGGCGAAAACGGTTGCACCCAAATATTAGTGTAAGAGTTTGTGATTGCAAATGCATTAGCACTGGTATCTCTAAATCTGTTACCAGTTCCTGTCATCAATGCAGTGGTAGATATTGTAGTTAGATCAGTGGTTGGCACAGAGTATGCGCCGGTATACAACAGTGTCCCAGGTTGGATTTTAAGATTATTAATATATCCGTTAAACGCATTGGCTGAAACGGTGGCTGCAATTCCGCCGATAGTCGGTGATGAATAAAAAGATGTCTGCGTGGACATATTTTGTCCAGTAAATGTTTCTATCAATGACCCATTGGCAAACATTCTAATAGTTGCACTACTGCTTGTAGTACAATCAATAGTTACTGCTACATGTGTCCATTGATTTAATTCAATCGGGGAACTTGATGTTGCAATTGTGTTTTCAGATGCTGTTCCGGTACTGTATGTAAATGCCACCCCAGCAGTAGTGCCTGCACCGCCTTGTATACCAAACCACCATCTACCATTGGCTGAAACTGCAGCATATGATCCAACTATAACATGCCGATAACTAGCTCCACTGTTATACGCCATTGGATATATAAACGCTTCCATGGTAAATAGACCGCCAGCAAATTGAGATCCCATTGCGGCAGATACTCCGGCGGCAGTGCTTAGATATGTGTTATTTGTTGAATTGTTAAAGTAGCTCCATCCAGACTGGCTTATTGGGCTAAATGAACCTTGCGTGACATTACCTGATCGAGTTATTGTACTAATTCCTGCAGTGTCAACAAAAGAGTGATTGTTTGCATTGTTTGTTGAAGTTGTGTTTAACAACAATGTTGTGTACTTGAAATTTGGATCTGATGCAAGTAGTGTAACTGCGAACGTTCTTGGAGTAGTTTGATTCTGAGAATCTGTTGCAATTACACTAAAACTATAAGTTGTATTATCAGTTAGACCAACTACAGTTCCACTAAACACACCAAATGCCGATAATGCTGTTCCCGGCGGTAAAGAGCTGCCATCGGCTAATGTATATAAAACTGTTCCGTCACCAGTGGCATCTAGCTGAATGGAAAATGATGCATCAATTGCCTGATCCGACAATGTACTAGATGTAGTCCATGTAGGAAATCCGCTGAAAAGAATACCGCTTAGATAGATTGCTGCGCCACCATTGGGATTTACCAAGTACACATGTAAAGTATTACTGCTAGTAGCAGGAATCTGAGCTCTAACTTCTGTGTAACTTACAAACGTGGTTGTTGTTGCTGCTACTCCCGCTACGTATACCACACATCCTGATGCAAAGCCTGCACCGGTAATTTTGATATAACCACCTGCAGTACTAACTGCAGTGTCGTCTATTAAATTGTAATCGCTGTCTGTGATAGCAACTGCAGTAATTGATGGTGCAAAAGTTCCGCCAATGGTTTCTAACGTCTCAGAGGTTGCTGGTGCAATTTTTTTAGAGTTAGAAGTTTGTACCGCGGCTGTATTATAAGCCGAGTTAATATTTGTTCTACTAGAGTTTCTTCGTACTGACATTAATAGATCTCTGTACCAAATAAATTAAATGCAACAGATGCAGTGTTTGCATATACAGTAACTATGTCGGTTGCTGCCAGTGTCATGCCCAATGTTAACGATATAGAATCGTTCGCTGGTACTATTGTGTTGTATGCTATATACTGTTTGTTTGATATAGCTGCGCCAGCTTGACGTATCGCTACCCGGTACAAGGCAGCGGCTGCATCTAAATTAGAAACATTTAGTGTACTACACACCGCACTGTTTCCAGCTGGCACTGTGTATAGGGTAGTGTTTGTTGTTGCTGACGGATTTGATTGTCCTAAAATTTTGTATGTTATTGCCATAATAGTTCCTTACATTCCTGCTAGTAAAAACGGATGCAGATCTCCGGGATTGGTGGCGGCAGTTGCAGCAATAATTGACGTTTGCACGTCAACCCAGTAACTAACTGTTCCATCATTTATGTATTCGTATAACACATCTTCGGATGTGTCGTACCATTGGTCACCCACAGTAGGAGTAGCAGGTGGCGAAGTAGATGCTGTGTATCTGTTGGCCGACGAAACTGCTTTGACCCAATAGTTATCGGTGCTGTTGTAAATGTACTTGATGCCATTTACTATTGTGGTTTGACCATCTGTGGGCGATATGGGAAATGACATTAGAATCTTCCTACTACAATTTCAATGAGTTTGATTTCGTCATGATCATGTGATTCAAGACTTTTTCCTATAACACAGCCAGGCTGAAATTCACTGGCAACTATTGTTTGCGCTACTCCTGCCACTTTACTTGTTACCAACACATCTCCTTTATTTACTGGGCCTTGCACATAACATGGAACTCGTCCTGTTAGTGCAACTGGCACACCTGTTGATTCTGAATTCATTAGATAAGCAGGATTCGTTGATACCACTCCTGCAACTCTTGGATCGTGATCAATGTCTGTAGTTGTAATTTCTTGTTCACCACCAAACACTACCACTGTACCGGCCGGATAGTCGGTGTCTGCTATGTATTTTTCTGCCAAGTCAGCGTATAATGAAGAACTGGCTACTCCATAAAAATTTACTGCTGTCAAACTGCCAGTGGTATCTCTTAATGCGATTGAATTGGCTATAGCCCCGGTATTTAATGAAGTTGCGGTAACTCTGGTCCACGAGTTAGTTGCAGAGGCATAGATATACGTAATACCGTTAATAGTAGTTGTAGAGCTATTTGCTGGACTAGTTGGAAATGTCATTGTTTATCCTTATGCTCCTCTTATCATGCAGCCACTGAAGTACGATATATTTGTACCGGCTGTGGTATCTCTGTTGCCGCCACTTCCTTGTTGTATCCGTACATCAAAGTTGTCTGTTGTACCATTAGCGTATACTATGTCAGACACTTGCATTGAGTAAAAGTTAGAACCAATTTCAGTTCCTGATCCGTTAGTACCACGAGCGTATTCGCTGCCGTTCTTATAAATCACCAACATGTTTTCACCAGTACCGGCAGTTCCAGCAATACGAACTGTGGCATTGAGTTGATAGTATCCTTCTACGGTGGGAGTAAATGTTGAGCTGGTAAAGCAGTTATCAGTATCAAATGTTTCACTACCAAATGTTACTCGTTGCTGTGTGCCGTTACCAACAATGGTTTGTCCCACAGCAACAAATGCCCTAAATGCAGGACCGTTGACTGCTTTTTTACCACCAACTGTGTATCCACCTGTGACATTCAAGGTGCCAGTATCGTATAGGATCATCTTGGATGAGCCAGGAACAAACCAACGGAATGTTCCACCAAAGTTGTCAATTTGCCAATTCTGTTGAGTGTTGCCGTTGAAGAATCCAACTCGTGGACTTGGCGTACTTGTACCAGTGTTGCCAATAAACACACCACTCAAGGTTGAGTTTTCATTGTATGGACCACGGAACAGTCCGGAATGAGCCACTGTTAGGTTAGATCCAATGCTAACATCACTTGAAATATTTGCACTGCCAGTAACCACTAACGTAGCTATACTATTATTGCCGGAAACAGTTGCTGACTGAATATCAATCCAATAGCTAGTAGTTCCATCAGATATGTACTGGTACAATACATCATTGGTTGTGTTATACCATTGATCACTGAGACTTGGACCACTAGGAGGTGTTGAAGATGCTGTATACGGTGTACCAGTAATAGGATTACCATTACCGGACCAACGTACTGCAGTGGTAGTGACTATAGAATTTGAAACTACGGAATTTGCGACTACGGAATTTGCCAATATGGAATTTGATATTGTAGTGTTAGCTGTTATATTGTTTGCATATATATTTTGTAAATAACCAACACTGGTACCAATGTTATATCTATTATTGACTCCAACAACTATGTTACCGTTTAACACACTGTCGCTGATACTGGTTACATTGCCAGTTTGTCCAACACTTTGTATATCTACCCAATAATTACTAGTACCATCATTTATAAATTCAAACAGAATATCTAAACCGGTATTGTACCATCTGTCACCTTGTGCAGCATTACTTGGTGCACTTGCTGCAGCCGTAAATTTAGCACTACCTAGTCTGGCCCAACTGTTGGTCGCAGATCTGTAGATGTATTTTATTCCGTTTACTGTTGCGATTTGACCGTTTGTTGGTCCTATAGGAAATGCCATTAGTATCTCCCTACCACAACTTCAATGGTTTTAATTGTGTCGTCATTGATGTTTTCTAAACTTTTTCCAATAATACAACCGTGTTCGAATCGTTCTTTAATGAAACGTTGTGCTACTCCAGGTACATTACTACTTACCACTAGTTCTCCCTTACGGATTGGTCCTTGAACCTGACATGGCACTCGGCCTTGCAATGCAACTGGCAACCCTTCAGCTGCAGCATTCATTAAATATGCCGGATTTGATGATATTACACCCGCCACTGCTGGATCATGTTCTTTTGTTGATACGGTAATTTCATATTCACCACCAAACACCACCACAGTGCCCGTGTCGTAGTCCGCATCGGACTTGTAGCGTTCTGCTAAGTCAGCATATCGTGCTTGAGAACTTACACCGTATATAGTATTCCACCAGTTAGTAATTGATCCAATATTTTGTGTTAGGTTAGAAGTAGGTATAATATCACCGCCAGATATTATCAAACTACCTGCATTAACTGTAGTAGAAGTCAATGTGGTAACATTACTTGTTGTGCTGTTTAATTGTGTTGCATACCAAATCTGTGCATTACCAGTGGTAATATTTGCTGTTGTAACATTCAATACTCCACTGGTGGTTGTACCAACACCTAGTGTGGTAATATTTACATTGCCAGCTGCTAGATTACCGATTGTTGCGATATTTCCGACAATGGTGTTCGCATATATATTTTTTAAATATCCACTAGGCGCACCAATGCTATATCTATTATTAACACCAACCACAATATTACCCGACAGTGTGGCATCACTTACCGAAATAATATTACCAACTTGTCCTTGTGATTGTACATCAATCCAATATTGACTCGTTCCGTCATCAAGATATTCGTACAATACGTCGTTGACAGTATCATACCATTGGTCTGCTACGTTTGCAGATACCGGTGGAGTAGTTGCGGCAGTGTATGTAATGCCACTGCCACCCCCACCACCGCCTGGCGCTGCTCCGTTAACCCATTTAGTTCCGTCATATTTTAATACTTGATTTGACGATGGCGTGTCAATTACTACATCCGATAAATCATTTAGTGTTGATACATTAATTGATACACCGTTTCCGGACCAGTACAACCCATTGGTAGTATATAATGCGCCTGTGCGGATGTTACCAGTAACAGTAATGTTTCCGGCAGCAATATTACTGGTATAACCAGCTAAATTTGTAGTAAAAGTAATCGACTTGGGTGCTGTTGGGTTTGTGGTAATATCAATGCTGTTACCAAAGAATGTTACTTCATCCTCTGCAACTGCAACTAAATCTGCTTGTCCTGGCACATGCCAAGTCTTAAATGAACTGCCTAAACTAACCTTAACGTTACCTGGATCTAGTTCAACGACACTGAATCCGGTATCTCTATCAAATCGAATTGAAGTAACACTGTTGCTTATGTTTGATAATGCATTTGCTGTATTAATTTCGCTAATAGTTAAGCCGCTACTGAATGCCAGCCCATTACCTGCCCAATATAGCCCATTGGTAGTATAAAATTTATCAGCATATACATTACCTGTAATACCAGCACCGCCTGACACAATCAATGCACCCGTGCCTGTTGTGGTGCTTGCTATACCTGTTAATGCAATAACAGCACCATTAGCAGCAATTCGTACACCAGTTGAAGCCGCTACGCCAGTTGGGACATCTTGATCTCTAACAGTTGCGCCGGTACTAAAATCTATGGCTCCGCTGGCATAAATTAAGGCAGTGGATCCTGTAACAACTCGCATACCCATGCCTGTTGTACCGTCGTTTGCTTTGACCTGCATTAAAGAAGTAGCATTTGGCCCAACGGCTCGACCAAATACAGAAGCAAATTGAGTTGTAACTACATTACCGTACACACCGCCATCAACTGTTAAACTAGTACCAACATTTAATGCACCAGCAATACCAGCACCACCACCTACTACTAATGCACCGGTTGTAGTTGAAGAGCTTACTGTGGTGTTTGCAATATTTGCTGTACCAACCTTGATTGGATCAAAGACAATGTTGGCTTCAGTCCAATTGATAGTTATGCCGGGTTCAGCAAACACATTACTAAACAATGTCCATGTATTGGTATTAACATCTCTACTGAATCCAGTATGTTGATAACGGTTTAAGGATCCACCAATGAACTGACTGAAAAATCCTATATCATAATTGTACGGGCTCAGGCTAGATGCTGTTAGATATAGTAAAGGATCCTGAACTGATAAAGTGGATGATGCTATTGAAATTAAATTTGCAGCATAGATATTCCCAGCAACCCATAAATTGCCAGCAACACCGGCTCCGCCTTTAACTACTAATGCACCAGTAGTAGTTCCGTAGCTTTCTGTTGTTGAATTAATTACTAAGTTACTATCTGCATTGGTGCCAATTTTTGTGTTAGCATAGTTATAAAATGCACCAATGTTGGCCTGTATTGTGGCGATGTTGGCATTGGCATAAGTCTGATATGCACCTAGATTTGCTTGTATGGCTACTACATTAGCATTAGCATAAGTTTGGTATGCACCTAGATTTGCTTGTATAGCTGCTACATTGGCATTGGCATAGGTCTGATATGAGCTAACCGAGCTCAGTATACTTACTCCGTTAGTATATACATAATTAGCAGCAAAGATATAGTTAACACCACTGATATTTCCAGAAGTGCCACTGGTTGTAAGATTACCAGCATTAATGTTTCCTGTTGCTGTTAGCAAATATGCTGCTGTGTTTGCATTTGCATTAGTAACAATACTGTTAATACTAATTGCCTGGGTGGCTGCATTAGCATTAGAGAACGTTTGGAAAGCACCTAAATTAGCGTGTGTGCTTATATTGCCCAGGAATAGTGTACCAATGTTGGCTTGTATGGCTGCTATGTTTGCATTGGCATACGTCTGATACGCACCTAAATTAGCTTGTATTGCGACTACATTTGCATTGGCATAAGTTTGGTATGCGCCCAAGTTGGCTTGTATAGCAACAACATTAGCATTGGCATACGTTTGATATGCACCAACATTAGCATTTAATGTATTAAAATTAGTAGTCTGCGTACTTAGATTAGCATTGGCATAGTTATAAAACGCACCAATATTTGCTTGTATGGTTGCAATATTAGCATTGGCATAAGTTTGATATGCGCCCAAATTGGCTTGGATAGCAACCACATTGGCATTTGCGTATGTTTGATATGCACCAACATTGGCATTGATTGTGTCAATTGAAATTGCTTGGCTAGCTGCATTGGCATTTGAGAAAATCTGATATGCACCCAAGTTGGCTTGTATAGCTGCTATGTTTGCATTAGCATACGTTTGGTATGATCCAATATTGGCTTGTATAGTTGCAACATTGGCATTGGCATACGTCTGGTATGCACCAATATTTGCACTCACATCGCCTGTGTTGGCAATATATAATGCGCCACCAATACCGGCACCACCAACAACAACCAATGCACCAGTTGTAGTGCTAGTAGATACTGCACTAGATGCTGCAATCATATTACCTTGGACTAATTCTGTCGTGGTAATTATTTCAGAATTTTGATAAACAACATTGGAGACAATTAAGTTACCGCCAACATACAAGTTACCGCCAACTGCGGCTCCACCACCTACTACTAGCGCACCAGTTGTGGTACTGGTACTTTGTGTCAATGCTGCTACTACTAAATTACCGTTGTTGTTTGTTCCAATTTTTGTATTGGCATAAGCATAAAATGCACCAATGTTTGCATCTATAGCCGATGATGTGCCAGCTTGTGTAGCAAACGTTGCATTAGCATAAGTGTAGAATGAACCAATGTTAGCACTTACATCTCCGGTGTTACCAATAACCAGGGTACCGCTATTGGTAATAGAATTAGATGTAAGTATCCCAGTTCTGAGATTTGCATACGTGGAAACAGAAATATTTGAATTAGTAGAACCAGCATTCGTTGTGAATGCTGTTACAAAGGTATTGGCGCTTTCGCTCCAATAAATTGCTACGTTACTAACTAAGCCATTGGCACGATTAAACAAGAAACCAGAGTCAACATTTGCTGATGTGGCACTCTGGTGTAATACCAGTATCGGGTCTGTGAATACTGAACTATCAGTATCAATATTATGACTAAGTTTAGGTTTTGTTAATGCCATGTTGTTATGTTACCTAAATTAGACTCTGCCTACTACAACTTCAATAACTCCCTTATCTCCATCAAAATTTGACAATGCTTTACCTATAACTGTACCAATCCGCGGGCTTGAACTTGCCTTTGCATATCCGTATCCTGCACTGACCATCATGTCACCTTTGCGTACTGGTCCTATTACCTTGCAAGGAACTCTTCCTTGTAATGCCAATGGAACCACATTGCTTCCACGTAAGCCACCGTTCATTAAATGGGCAGGATTAGTTGATACTACACCAGCAACTCGTGCGCTGTTTTCGTCCATACACGCCGTAACTTCAAACTCTCCGCCAAATTCTAAAACAGTACCAGCTGAATATAAACTGTCTGCTTGATAATTTTCTGCCAAGTCAGCGTATGTGGCTTGAGTTGCTTTACCATAAATTACATTCCACCATGCGGTTGTTGATCCCAAGTTGTATGCTAAATTAGCACCAGGGATTACGTTACCGGTTACAACAACATTACCATTAGGATAAAGTTTAAATCGTTCAACGGCCGATGTTGGTCCGGAGGTAAAGATTAGTGCATCGTTATTTGCAATAACACTAGAATATCCGTTCTGAGATGAGAAACTTGATATTGTGCTAGTGGTAGTAAGTCTACGTACATCAATTGTGTCGCCCGAGGCCGGTGCTTGTGTAAATGTTAATGTTTTATTTAATGCACCACCTACACTGTATGCAATCGATGGGTTTTGTACAATACCGTTAATGCTGACTATACAACCGTTTGTGGTTGTATTACCTGCTAATGTAAAATCTAATGTGCTATCATCGCCAGTGAAAGAATCTGATTCAATGATTGTAAACTGAGCGCCGCCTGTAGTACGCCATTGTGAATTATCATAGTATTCTAGCTGATCCGTAGTAGTATTCATACGAATCATACCAGCAACATCTGTACCGCCAGCTGAGCTGGGTCGTTGTGCAGTGGTACCAGTCGGAAGTCTTACGCTGTCTGTTGAATTAATATAAAGCTTTGCGCCAGTGACTAGATCACCTGTGGTTGCACTGTTACCAACAACCACGCTGTCATACGTTGCATTTGGTCTTGCCCATATCAATGTGTTATCGTTAACACCGCGTACTACAAAATCGTAGCTGGCAGTTTTACTACTATTAAATTCTGCACCTAGCCCAACTGTTAAGTTGCTGGCAATTCCTGCACCACCTTTAACCACCAATGCACCAGTGGTAGTACTTGTCGATGCGGTTGTGTTTGCAGCTACGATGTTGCCCAAGGCTGTAATGCGCCCTGGTGCACTTAATGCATTGTTACTAAACGTCCATTCATTTTGTATGCTGCCATCAGTACCGGTTTGTATTTTAACTACATCGTATCTATTGGCTATTAGATTTGTTTCGTTGTTAAGTGATAGTTTGCTTCCGCCAAAACTGCCACCATAGATACCAGGGTTGGATTCTATACCACTAGCACCAAATCCGTAAGTTTGACCAGCAACCGTAATTGCAACAATACCGATATCACTAAGTTCAAATTTTGATGATCCGCCTGTAGAATAATATGTGTTAGAAATTACATTGCCAACTGTGATGTTGCCGCCAACATTTAATGTACCAGCAATACCCGCACCACCGCCAACAATTAGTGCCCCGGATGTGGTAGACGTACTTGCAGTGGCAGTGTTTACTCTGAATCCTGCATTGGTTACTGTGGCTCTGACATTACCGTCACCAAATGCTCCTACAATAAATTTAATTACTGATCCGGTGTTGTGTGAATGAATGTTTAAGTTACCGGTAGCTGGTTCAAATCCGTGCATGACCAAATAACCGTCATTGGGATAGTAGCCGGGATAATCTGGATCACTAAATGTGCTGCTGTTGATACCTAAATTAATATATCCATCATTGTCGTCGCCGTTGTCTGCCGTGGCCACAAAGTCTGTTGATGCCGAGGTACCGGTGTTTTTATTTTGGAAATTGACTTGTGCATATGAATCAACATCTGCAGTCATCTGAAATACTGTAGTTGGTAATGCTGTATATCCTGTTGTACCTGCATATAGTGCGCCAATACCACCAGCGTTACCGTAAAATACACCGTAACTACTTGCAACTGCACCAACTGTTACATTGATATTTCCGCTAAGTAAAATATTACCTGCTGTGATATTACCTGTAAAATCAGATTTACCACGAACATTCAAGTTACCGCCAATACCAACACCACCGTCACCAGGAACAACCAAAGCACCTGTTGTATATGTGGTACTAGTAGTTCCAGAGTCGGCTAAAATATTTCCTGTTGCTCTTAAATTTGTAAATGTACCAACCGCTGGTGTAGTGTTACCAATTACAGTATTATTAACAGACCCGCCTGTGATAACTGCATTACCAGAACTAAAATTAGTAGCTACAAATGTAATAGCATTACCATTGGTAACATTACTTGTGGTTACATTTATTGTGCCTAGACCTAATGTGGTAATATTACCATTGGTAGCATTTAAGTTTGTTGCATACCAAGTCTGTGCATTACCAGTAGTAACATTAGCTGTAGTTATGTTAACAAGTGCTGCTCCTACTGTGGTTGCGTTTAATTTTTTGTTTAAATTCCAGCTGTCGTCGGCATTCAAGTATGTAAATGTTGCACCAGCACCTGCTACAGTTAAACCAGCACCGTTTGCGTCTGAGCCAGTTGTGGCATTGGCTGCAACTGTTATATTCAGGTCTTCAACGTTTAATACTTCTGTGTTTAGTGTAGTTGTATTACCTAATACTGTTAAGTTACCAGTGATAGTGACATTGCCTGCTACATTTAAGTTTGCTCCTATACCAACACCACCTGTGACCACAACTGCACCTGTGCTTGCATTATCGCTTTGAGTAGCACTAGTAAATGTAGTTGCTCCACTAGCAGTTAATGTTGTAAATGCACCTGTAGCAGCAGTGTTTGCACCAATTGGGAAATTATCTGCATACCCACCAGTGATCCGTGCATTGCCAGTACTGAAATTGGTAGCAACAAAAGTAGTACTGTTACCGTTTGTGATATTACCATTGGTAGTATTAAGAGTTGCAGTTGTAGTAGCACCGGCACCTAATGTAGTGATATTACCTGTAGTTACATTTAACACACCAGTGGTTGTTGTACCTGCACCTAGTGTAGTGATGTTACCAGTTGTGCTGTTTAATTGTGCAGCATACCAAATCTGTGCGTTACCTGTTGTAACATTACCAGTAGTCACATTTAATACACCGGTAGTTATTGTACCAGCACCTAGTGTAGTGATATTGCCTGTGGTACTATTTAATTGTGCAGCATACCAAACCTGTGCATTACCAGTGGTAACATTTGCTGTTGTTGTATTCAACACGCCTGTTGTAGTAGTGCCAACTCCTAGTGTGGTGATGTTACCAGTTGTACTGTTTAGTTGGGCAGCATACCAAATCTGTGCATTACCAGTAGTAATATTACCTGTAGTTACATTTAATACGCCTGTTGTAGTAGTACCAGCACCCAGTGTAGTGATGTTGCCAGTGGTCGCATTCAATATACCAGTAGTTGTTGTACCTGCACCCAATGTGGTGATGTTACCTGTTGTGGCATTTAGTGCAGCTGAAGTAGTAGTTCCTGCATTAACAGAAGTCGAAGTTAATGTGGTAATGTTACCAGTTGTACTGTTTAATGTGGTTGCATACCAGCTTTGTGCGTTACCAGTTGCGACTGTTGCGTTTGCAAGTGCTGAAATATAGCCACCACTGATTACTGCATTGCCAGAACTAAAGTTTGTAACAGCCAAAGTGCCGGCTGATCCGCCGGTGATAGTTGCACTGGTAATATTAAAATTGCTTGCTGTAACAGATGTAACAACTTCCAAGTTACCAATTTTGATGTTGGCGTAACCGCTGTTATTGATACTGGTTATACCTACACCGGTATCTGTGGTTGCTAAACCTACAAATGCACTGTCAGCTTCCGACCATACCCATGCAGTGTTTACTGCTCCATATGTACTTAAACTGGCTAAGTTTCTATTAACCAAGAAACCAATAGTATAATTGGCTAAACTTCCACTATATCCGTTATTAAAAATAACAAAAGGATCAGTAACGAATGTGTTAATTGCGTTAATATTACTGGTGTTGCCAGTAACAGTTAAGTTACCAACAATGCTCAAATTTGAAACAAGTGTGAGATCTGGTGAAAATAAGCTACCAACAAGTGTTTGATTTGCAATTTTCTGCGCTGTAATAGTAGCGTCAGTTATCTGGTTATTTTTAATTCGTGTAACGGCCATTACTGATCCTTTTTTCAGTGTTATCAGTATTTAGCCAAACTGCAGGTGTTAGGGTTTTAGAGTAAAAATGTGGACAAATTACTTTTGGTTAGCTTGTAGATCTGCTATTTTTTGTTGTAATTCAGTGATTGTGGCTTGTTGTTCTTGTACTGCTTTAACCAATGCAGCTAAAAGAGATCTGTCGTAAAAACCATAAAGATTGTCGTGTCCTTTTGGTGCAGCAGAAGGAATAATTGGTGCTACTTGATCAGCAAAAAATCCAATTTCAACTGCAGCTTCGTTTCCTCTAGTTGCTATGTCAGAGATCCATTTGTATGCTTTGGGTTCTAGTTGTAGTATTTCTGCTAACCCAGGAATATTTACATCTGAAACTTCTACTTTTAACGAGGAATCAGATGATGCACCTAACAATCCAGTTGGGCTTGCAGTAACCGTTCTTGAACCTGATCCTGCTAAGTTGCCTATAGTTGCATTACTAGTGATAGTAATATTTCCGCCAACATATAAGTTACCAGCGATACCCGTGCCGCCATCAACGATCAGTGCACCAGTACTGGTACTAGTGCTTCTAGTAGTGCTAGTTATATGTATATTACCAGCAACATCGCCACCTTGCCAGCCAGCAACACCACTGGAAATAAATCTAATAGAAATAACATCAGTTGTTAATGGTGTTTCAGCAAAAGTGATTGTAGTTCCTGAAACTGTGTAAGCAACATCTGGTTGCTGTAATGTACCATTGATACTAACAATAATACCTTCGGATGTGCTGACATAATTTAGTGTATACTCGGTGTTAACACCGTCGGGTGTAATAACTTGATTGTCAATTTGACCTGTAATTGCGGCCCAAGCAGTACCTGAGTAATATTCAACCCTGGCATTGGTGCTATTCCATCTTATTGAACCGGTTGCTGCTATAGTTGGTTCTTCACCGGTGGTACCTGCGGGCAGTTGAAGTGCGCTTTTACTGTTAATAATAACAACAGCATTAGGGTTACTCAGTAACGGTTCAATTGATACATTACCTGTTAAGCTGCTTATTGTGGTATCTTCAAAGTGCAAATTACCAATATTGGAAATAGTGATATTGGCATTGGCCAAACTGCTTATATAACCACCAGTAATCAATACATTCCCGGAACTAAAGTTTGTTGCAGTTAAGCCAGTGATATTTGCTGTTGTGCTGTTTACCACGTTTGTATACCAAGATCCTACATTACCAGTGGTAGCAGTAATGTTTGACAACCCGGTTATATAACCACCACTAATTACTGCATTACCTGTACTAAAATTTGTTATTTGACCGCTGGTAATAGTGGCATTTGTCATTGAAATTATATAGCCGCCACTAATTACTGCATTACCTGTACTAAAATTTGTTATAGACGCACTATTACTAGATATGTTTCCTAGGCTAGCAATACCTCTTAGACCAATGTATCTGTATCCAACAATAAAAATTACCTTGGACACTGTTAGTGCTGCTGGTATTGTTCCGCCGATAAAATTCAATACACCTGACTGATAATCAAAATTCCATTCACCAACACCAGCAATACCTGAATCAGAAAGTTGTGTTCCTGTTACAGTTGGATCACTAGCACCTGCGTTATCTGCATATACTTTGACAAAATATGTGGCACCAAACTCAGGAGGAATCCAGTCAGTTAGATTGGTTTTCCAGCTTGGATATACACTGCTAATAGGAGTACTGGTTGTGTCTGCTGTACATTGTATTCTGCCGGTAGTTTGATATGCTTGAACTATATTAGCAACAGCAGCAGCCGTTGCAGGAATACTTGCTGCTTCTTGCCAAATATTGTCACCTCGTAGCAAGGCTGGGCTGGCAATTGATTCATTACTAGGACTTTTATTTGCAGGTAAGTCTGTCTTGGCAACACCAAACAGCTTTTTGTATAACAGGTCAACTTTTTGTGAATCGGAAATAGCCATTAGTTACTCGCCGTTTCTAATGACAATGCTGTTACAGTCTGTCCGCTTGTCAATTTAATTCTTACATATATTTCGTTTGTGGCTGTACTTGAGCTTGATGCTGTTCCGAAAGTACAAGTTTTACTATGATTAGTTACTGCACTGTTTAATGTTACTACACCACCCAATGCACAACCGTTGCTACCATTACCACCAGTGCCAGCACCAGGTTGTCCTGATCCTGCATAAGCAACACTCATATCTACCCAACCATTTAATGTTGAGCTAGTATCAATACCGCTACCGGGTAATGCTACCCAAAGACCTGCAATTGTTCCTGTAAACTTGATATTAAATTTAGATACTGAAGTACGTACAAATCTAAATGTAAAATATTGTGATCCGCTACGACCGCTGCTTAAATTTGGTCCTACTGGCAAATAACCTGTTGAATAATTTGTTTGATCGTGTTTTAATACTGCTGCCACTATAGTAGCATCATATGTTTCTAATGTACTAGTTTGACTGTTAAACAAACTGGCACTGGCAGTATATGTAGGAGTATCAGTACTCCCAGGATTAATAATTCTTGCTGCTAGTCCAGATCCGGTACCAACCGTAGATCCAAAAGTTAATGTTGTTTCCTCCATTGTACTGGCTGTACCAGTTTTATATAATACTGTTGGAGTTCCACTAACAATCAATGCACCTGATGATCCGGTAGCATAGTTATTGTTCACACTTATACTTGGTCCACTGGCACTTGAACCAAATCCACTGGTAGTTGCCGAAGTGGTTTCGAAGTATGCACTGCCTGAGCTTACATATAGATTTCTATCTAACGGTACAGTAACACCTGCAGATGTATATGTAACTGCACTTGGTGCAGCAAATGCCCCACCAGCAGATCCACTTACCAACGTTGATGACCCAGAGGTAATGCCTACCGGGTAGGTGTCGCCACTTAGTCTAGAAGCGTTTCCTTTGATTCTAAAACTAGTGCTGGTGTTAAAATGCGGTATTGTGCTTGAATATGTACTACTGTTCGAAGATAGTGCAATGCTTGTATTACTAAATGTTGGTGTACCTGGTGCTGAATTATCGTAATACCAAGAAATTGTATTTGTAGGAGTACCTGCACTATGTATAATGTTGGCACGATTCCACCCTGCAGGTATGCTGGTACCAGTTAAACTGGCATTGAAGCTTTCCCAGAATCCTGCTGTCACAGAACTTACTACATTATTATAATCTTGATCGTTTGCAATAACTAGATTGCCGTATGTGCCATTTTGACTTCCAGTAGCCATAGCAACACTACCTGCTGCTACTCCGTTAAAGTATGCAGTAACAGTACCGGCATCGCCTGGGCCAACTGCAGTAATTGTACCTGCAGTGTATGTACTAACTCTAGTGGCACTAACAGATGTTCCACCAGCAACACTTAAATTGCCCCATCCGGTATTGTCTGTTTGTGTAAAGTTTGCTATTCTACCAGTTGTTACACTGGTTGATAAAGTTAACATACTTGATCCTGGGAACGTTGGTGGTGAGCGTGGTACTAGCTTCCCTAGTACAAAATTTAATTGTGCAAGACCGTCTGTCACTGTTGTTGTGGTTGTTAGTGCAACTGCATTACTTACAAGAAACCCCGAACTGTTAGAACCAAGTACGATTGCATTTCCTAATAGGGTTGTTGCAATATTTGCAGAAAGACCGGATATATTGGACCATGTTAAATTGCCTGCACCATCTGTTGACAATAAGAACCCAGACGATCCTCCGGCAATACTAACATTGGAATTGCTACCAAAGTACATTACTCCGGTGTTTGAAGAAAAAGTACTACCTTGAATAATTACGTTTGCAAGCTTTACATTGCCTGAACTATCTAATGCATATTGGGGACTTGAATTGATTACGCCTACACGTAGATTGTTAACATCTAGGTATAGTAAATTTGATTGAAATGCTAGATCAACACCTTGTCGTTCAAGGTTGCTAAACAGCATTGGTCCGGATATACGCCCAATTGCCATTAATAGTCCTTATGCAGCGTTTGTGCTGTTAAGATTGTGAACAACAACAATTTTGTTAGGGTTAACTCCAGGAGCAGGTGGTGGGCTAGTGAATGTAATTTGTGTGCCTGACACTGTATAGTTTGTATTTGGCTGTTGATAAACTCCGCCAATCGAAACAAGTATTGCATTTTCGCTGGTTTCACTTTGACTCATAGTAAATACTGTTTGCGATCCATCGCCGGTTAACTCGTCAACAATGATATCAACTGTGCCAATTTTTGCAACTTGATTCCATGCACCATTATAAAATAACTCTACACGAGTGTTACTCTGATTAAATCTCAGCTGACCGTCAACTGGTACATCAGGTCCTATACTATTACTACCCAATGGTATTTGTATAGCATAGCTGCCGCCTTCTAGTTGTGTATTCTTAAGATAACGTCCCATGTATTATATACCTATTACGCTTACAGTTGCTACAATTGAATTTCCTGTATTTGCATTTGCTCTAATAGTATCACCTGAAGCAAGTATTAATTTTTCCCAATCAACAATATATGTATCACCAGCTGTGATAGTTTTATTTTTATATACAATATTGTTAGCATTTGCAACGAATCCAGCTGGTACGACGTGAAGATTAAATGTGGTTGCGGTGGTATTACTGTTACAAAAATACATAGTAGTAACTGCAACACCGTTTGTGCCGCTGCTTACTAAAATATTTGCTGCTGCTTGTCCTGCGTCTACTAAAACGTTATTATGTATTGCCATTTTTTATCCTTATAATACCAATGCGTAAACTATTGATGATATGCCACTAGTGGCACCTACACTAATTTGTTGAAAGGTAGTACCATCGTTTGTTAAAGTCCATTTGTCTAATGTTTCGTTCCATACAATCGAAACATTGGCTTGTGATCCACGATCAACTGCTAACCCGGCTGTGTTTAGTGTAACTCCTGCACCAGTTTCTCCAGAATTAACAGTAATAATATTATCCGAAACGCTTAAATCTGTTTTGGTTACAGAAGTAGTATTTCCACCTACAATTAGGTTACCGTCCACATATACTGTATTTGTGCTTAAAATAATATTAGCACTGGAATTAATCTTGTTTGTGATTATATAATCAGTGTTTAAGCTTTTTATAGCGGCCATTATGAGTATCCTTATTCAGTGTATTTATGCTGATTAGATGTTTGGTCTGCCCAATAAAAAACCCGCCGAAGCGGGTTTATTTTACCAAAAACTTAATTTTAGTGAGTTATGATATTACCAAAACTGACCGTTGCAACTTGAGTTTGATGTCTGTAACGGAACTGATTACGATTATTACCACTAACTCCAAAATCGTATGCACGTTTTGAATTGATACGACTAATAGCAACTGAGGTGTATGAACCATTGATTAAATTAGTATTACCAGTGATCACCATGGTTGATGCTGCAGTTAATTGGGCAACTGCTGATGTGTTTGGATCAGCAATGTTTGCTAGTGTACAAACTGTGACGCTAGCATTGCTATGAGTTGCACCATTGACCGCTCCAACTGCATTAGCTACCAAGAATGTATTTGCGCCTTTTTGTGCAATAATGTAAGCATTACCGTGAAACACATTGGCTGCGGTACGATATTGTACTTTGATTGTTCTTACACCGGTACCAGTTACCCATTGTGGAATACCACCAACACCACCAAAATAGTTTGCTGTTACTGTTGCACTACCTGTTAGACGTTGATCAACTAGTGTGCCATCTGCTTGCTTGTGAGCAATTTTTAAACCTTTTGCCATTTTTACTTCTCCTTTAATTAGCGTTCTAGGCTACTCAAGGTAGGCATTACCTGAGAGTTACTGTTGAACATGTATATTTACCGTAATCAACAAAAAAGGACCTTGCGGTCCTTAATTGCTTCCCATCCCGAGGAATTTAAAATATTACTGGAATGATAGGTTGCTTACAGCGATTTCGCCTAGGTAGTCAGCTGCATTACCAAAGCTTGATGCTGTGTTGGTTAACTCAATGTAACCATAGCGTGTCATAAAGCCAACTACTGGTTCAAAAGTAGCTGGATCTAGAACAACACCAGAGCTCATTAGAGGAATATATGGGCAATAGAACGCTGCAGCATCTGCCTCGCTTGAACCCTTATAACCAACTAGAACTGATTGTGTATCACTTGCATATGAGTCAACATAGATACGCATTGCGCCATTCAATGTACCAACGAACTTGGTATTTGTTGGAGCTTCGAATGTACCTTCTGTTGTACGTGCAAATGCACTTGTAGTAGCTGACTGAAGAACAGTCAATGCTGCTGGACTTACAACTGCCCAGTTACCAGCGCCACGACGTGTACGTGATGCGATTAGGTTTGCTGTACGATTGATTAGAACTGCTAAAGCAGCATGTTCATCACCAACGAATGTAGCAGTACCGCTAACAGCAGCTTGGTCGAATGTGAATTCGGTAGCAGCTAATGAGCGTAATGAACCTAGGATTTCTTGGTCGATCTCAACAGTGATCTCTTGTGCTAATGCAGCCATGATCTCTGCTTCGATATCCAAACCATGCATTGCTTGTGCATCTTGCGCAGCTTCGAAAGTCCAGCGAGCTGATAACTTACGAGTCTTAGCTTCGACCACTTGCTTTAAGATTTGAACATTGATACGGTTACCTGGTACACCTTCTAGTGTAGAAGTTGTAGAAGCTTTACCGGTTGTAGCTGTACCGCCTGGTGTTAAACCAGAATAAGCAACAGCAATCTTAAATGGGCTTAGTGCTTCGTCACCAGCTGTAGTACCGGTACCATATTGTGCGGTATTATCAGTGGTGTTGTCTGCATAACGAACACGTAATGTGTGGATCTGTGCAACAGGTCCAGTCATTGGCTGAACACCAACGATTTCGTTAGCAATAACTGTCGGCATTACACGACGAATTACTGGCAGAATAACACGGTTAAGTGTTGCTACGTTTGAAGCAGCGGTTGCGCCTGCGGTTGCAGATTCAGCCAAGTGCTTGCGAGTGTTTTCAAGAATAACACCCATTGTGGTTCTCTTCGAACCATTTAGGCCTTCTAACAGGGCTTCTTTTGTTTCGCCCCAACGGCTTTCTAGTAGTGCTTGTGACATAATTTTCCTTTTTCTCCTATTTAGGGTTTTTTATAGCCCTGCTAAACGCTTTAGCTCAACTACATTATTAATGCTTTCTGAACTTTCTACGTTATTTTTAGCAGATTTATCTCCAGTTACTTCAACACGACCTTCTGCTAACATTGCCTTAGGCTTTGCTGCAGGGGTAGCTGTGTTATTTAAAACAGCCGGAAGATACTTGTCAAATGCAGACTGCAACTTTGCAGTTTGCACACTTTCAAGAAGTTCGCTCATTACTGAAGCTTTCTCCTTGTTTAAAGATCCCAACAGATTAGCCATTGTTTCACGACGTTCTGCAGATTCTTTAATGATTCTAATTTCTTTGTCTTTGGACTCAGCAATCATTGCTTTTTGTTCAGCTACTTGATTGGCTTCTTGCAAAGCTTTTTCTTTCGCAGCAACAACAGCCTGTAGCTTACGGATTTCTTTGTTCTCATTTAAATGAGTAACAGCAAATTCGCTTGCAAAGGCTTCAAAGAGTTGACGACCAAACATGTTCTCACGAGCAATTTGGATATCTTCTTTGAGTTGAGTCATTTCTGACTCTAGCTTTTGTGTAACTGATTCACGAACTAATTCAGCTGAACGAGCAACAAATTGCTGTTGCAGTTCACCAAGCTTTTGTTTAGCACCAGCAATTAGACGAACCTTTGTCTCAACTACTGCTTGCTTGTCTTGCTCAAACTCTTGGATTTCTTCAGCTAATGCTTTGATAACAAATTTTTCTAAACGGCTCACGCTGTTTTCGTATACTTTGCGATCTTCACGTAGTTCTTTGATTTCATCGGCTAGTTTGCTAACCATGAAATTGTTGAACTTGGCACTGCTTTCAGTCATGTGATGTTTAAATTTCACACGATCTTCAGCAAGCTTTTGTTTCTCTGCAGCGAACTCTTCGAGTTCGCCTTGGAGACTTTCAGTTACCATCTTGTCTAGAGCCTCAACCATTACTTGTTTGTCATGCTGGTAGCGTTGTGCAAATTCTTCACGAAGTTCAGCACGAGCAACTTCTTTAGCTTCAACCAACTTGGTTTCCCATGCTTCGTTAATAGCTTGCTGTGTGTCTTCATTAATGATGCCACTATCCAACAATGGTTTCAATGCATCTAGTGTCATTACGACTCTCCTATTTTAACTTTAAGTCATTGATAAGGCGTGTTATGCCTTCTTTCAGGTACTTCTGTACTCTTTGATCTTGTGTAGCATCACGAGCTACATCTAACACTCGGTGACCGTGCTGCATATTCATAAGTCCTTCGTAAATCGCTTTTGGATATGCATGCGGTGCACTGGGTTGGGCTACAATGTCAACGGTAATAATATCAAAACCACTAACATGTCCATTATTTCCAACTTCACCACTTCCACGACTACTAACACCCAACTTAACACCCGAGGTGATCATGGCTTTTACAAGCTCACCCATTGGTGTTGGTAGAATCTTTAGTTTACCATGGCCGCATGGACCGTCCATCCACATTTGTTCAATCATGTGACTGACACGATCCAAATTAATTTTTAAATCATCAGGGTGATCAACTTCGCCAAGGACGCTATGGCCCTCTTTGATTTGTTCGTTGATTTGAGTAACAGCTTTTGTTATTTCAGAAATAGGATAAACACGTTGGTTAGCGTTTTTAACGCCTCCCTCAATGAATATCCCTTTCATGTAAAGATTCTTACCTTGACCAGTTGTGGAATCCTCGGTGAGGACTTCCATCTGAGCACGGTCAAAAGTAAGATTCTCTTTTAGGTACAAAGCCATATTATTGCCCTAACTTAGTTGCCACCAGATTCGATGCTGCTCTTATTGATGCCGCTTTCTTCACCTGATTTTGCTTTAGGTTTGTTGCTAAAAGCGTTACCTGCTTTAGCACCTGGTTTGTTTTCCCAGTTGTTAGCATCTTTAACATCTTTTACAGTACCTTTTTTAGGAGCACTTGTGCCGTCTGGTGCACTGTTACTGCCACCTTTAGCGATGTTTTGTGATGTGCCACCCATATCGTTTTTACCTGCTAGTGGGTTGTTAGTGTTGCCAGATGCTTTATCGCCACCTGCACCAGTACCTACCGGAGCGAACTCTGTGTTGCTTGGTGAGCTAATTTTTTCTACGTATTCACGCATAATATCAACTGCACTCATACTACGACGACTTTCAGTCATTTCTTCTTCGTCTAACTCTGCTTCAAACATTTCTTTTTCGTCTGACTCTTCATCGCCGCCGAACATTTCTTCTTCGTCTTCTTCGCCTTCGTCGTCCATAGACTCTTCATCATCCATGCCATCTTCTGCGTTTACGATTTGTTCAAATTCGGCTCTTAGTGCTTCTAATTCATCTTCTAATTTCATAACCTTAGATTCTAAATCTTCTTCGTCGCCTTCATCGCTCATGCTGTCCATGTCATCCATGCTGTCCATGTCGTCCATATCCATTTCGTCACCTTCGCCAATGCCGTCGGTCTCGTCCATTGTGATCTCGTCTACTAGACCGCCAACTTGGTCGCCGCCGATACCTTCTTCGGTGTACTCTTCGTCCATTAGTGACTCATAAATGTCACGTGACTTTTCTACTACGATTTCGTGAAACAACGCACGAGCTTTGCCTTCCTCGTCGTTGATAATGTGTTCAATTAGCTGTTCATATTTGTTCATTAGGAACTCCTTTAAATAATATGGCTTGTAACATATTTACAAAACTACGCATATTTCAGCGTTAAATGGGTGTTTTTTGAAGGATTTTGGAAAATTACATACCGGCCGGTGCTGCTGCAGGCGGTTTGTATTGTTTTGAAATGGAATCTAATTTGGTTTCGTGCTCTACTTTACGTACATCATTGGCCATACGTAAACGGTTTAAATCTGCTAGAGTCAGCCTAGTTTTACGCAGATCGCTCAATTTCATAGGAGTTTGATCGTCTGCTACGCTGTTATAACCAGGCTTAATTGGTTCAAATAATTCATTAATAACCATAATACTATTTACTCAAATCCAATTATTTTATACCATTGGTGCTGCAGCGGCTGGTGCTCCTGCGCCTGGTTGTGGTCCGCCCATTGGGCTCATTCCTTGAGTTGCGCCTGGTGCTTCACCGGGCACGGCTTCACCTTCGGCCGGCGGTGCAACATTTTCTAAGTCACTTGCAATGCCGCCCGGGCTGATACCTACATTACGCAATGAAGGATCTTCTGCAGGTGCATTATCAACTTCGCCTTGTTCTTCTGCCCACATGGTTTCGTTTTCGCTCATCTCTTGCTCACTCATACCCAAGTAACGCTTCATTAAATAGCGTTTGCTCATATACGGGAATGGCTCTAGCTGTGCAAATGTAGCAATACGAGCTGAATCAATATCAGCTTGACGATACTGTGCAAAGTTTTGTGGTTCTTCAAAGGTTAAATCAAACAATTGGCTGTCAATGTTAACACCACGCCAACGCATAAACAATTTAAATTCTGCATCTAATTTGTCTACAATCATTGACTGTAAACGTTTGCAATATTGGTTAAACCGCCATTCTTGTATTAGTGCAGTTCCTACTCTACCGTCTGTTACAGACTGTGTACCATCATCTACACCTGTAGGCAAATAGCTGCTGGGAATACGTAAACCGCGGAATAACTTGTTGGTAAAGAATCTTAAATCAGTAATTTCGCCTAGATTTGCACCACCTGGTAGTACGTTAACACTGGATCCGCGTCCGTCTGCAGTTTGCGGAAAGAAGTAATCTTCATTGATAGCAAGTGGATTATAAGTGGCATCCATCATGTTTTGTCCGCCACCTGTTTGTGTAGGGATACGACGCTGATGCACTTCGTTTTTGATCTTTTCTACAAAAGCCATAGCCATATGACTTGGCATGTTACCTACGTCAATTGTGAACACACGACGTTCTGGCGCACGTTGCACACGGTAGATAATAATACTATCTTCTAGCAGTTCTTTTTGCTTGAACACTTTGAATACGTTTTCTAGTACACTGTTACCAAATGGCCAATATACGTCTAAGCCTTCAGTTAAACTTAAATGAACTACGTGTTCTGCATTGATTGCTGCTTCATTTTGCGCTCTAGTAAAGCGGCTACCGCCACTAAATGGTGTAGCAGGTTGCACATAGCTGCCGCTAGGACCACCCACTTGCGGATGATTGATATATGTGTCTGACGTACTAACTGCGGTAACTGTGAGATTTTGAAAGTTGGGATTAATTTCTTTAACGATATATTGCTCGGGTTTTTTGCCTTCTGCTTCGTTAACAATAACCTTGACCACTTTGCTCATTTCAACCCAAAACAGTTTGAATGTTTCTGGATCTCGAATAAACACCTGATCACCGTATTTGATGGTGTTACGTATGATCTTGAAGATACGCTTGTTCATTTCATTTAAAGTAACCCATTGCTGCAGTTGCTCTTTGATGATTTTGACTTCGTTGTCTGTGGGTTTTTCTTTAAATTTAAGATCAAATGCTGTACCGTTTGCTTCATTCTTTTGAGTCATGAACTCAGCAAGAATGTCTAGCGCAGCATTGATTTCTGAATCCATATCCATCTGTTCGTACTGATTGTAACGTTCAGTACGATTTGGATGCCCAATATAAACTTCAGGCAAGTTGCTCTGATAGTTACGATAGCCTGGGTCAGCCATACGGCCTCCGCCACTACCAATTGGGCTTACATTACTAGGGAAGTTGCTGCTTTTAAAATATTTTTTCCATCCGGCCATATATGTTCTCAGTGTGTGCTATATTTACCGTGTTACGCCATCTCGTTAGCTATTCTTCTGCTGTACTCAGCATTGTCTTGCATTGCAGTAACCAGAGTATCCATTCTGTCAATTTGCTGCTGCATGGCTGTCATTTGCTGTCTGGAATCGTTGGCTAATTGATTTTTTACTTCCTCTAATGCAGTAACAAAACCAGCTGGTCCTTTTAGAACTGTTTCAAATGCTGATGCTACACCGCTTGCAATTTCCTGTCCTGTTGGTGCAGCAGGAGTAACAATTTGTTGTTTTGGTTGATTGTTGTTTGCCATAACAGTAGCAAATTGTTCGTTAAACTGTTTGGTTGTTAACATGTTATCGCTTAATGTTACAGGAATAGTTTTACCATCTGGTAACGGTACAGATGCTTCATTTAATCCTGCTTCAGCCACTCTAATCAATGTACCACCTGGTTGTGCTTGATTAATACCGCCATTGGCTCTGTTTGGTACATTTTGTTGTTCGTTGCGTGGGGGTCTGTTTGAGCGCAATAGCACTTCTATGCCTGTTGCAGCTTCTAAGGCCAGTTTGGCATCAGTATTGCCTCCTTTGACAGTTTCTTCTACACCTTTGCCACTGGGTCCTATGCCTCGTTCTACGTAGTTCTTTAAGATAGGAGTTATACCGCGATTTAACGTTGATGTAGCGTCAGAGAATGCTGTTGCGGCTCTACTAATTTCGCTAGTTAGTGAATCTGTAGTTGTTTTTAATTGTTCTGCAATTTGAGTGGTAACTTCAGCACCTTGCTTTTGTGCAGCAGCACCTTTATTACCAATTTCAGCCAAACCTTCGATAACTTTTGTAAGACCATCCAACGACCCGTTGAATACATTAGCTGCACCTACACTGTCACCTGCTGCTCGTGCTTGTTCTGCCATGGCAGGACCTAATTCTTTCAAGTCTGCTTGGTATCTTTCCGACACTTCTTTTTGAGTTAACGAATTATCCCTAATGTTTGCCATTGTGCGTTCCATTAACTCTCCTGCTGCAGGAACTTGTTGCAATGCCTGAACAACTTCCGGATCTGTCATTACACCATCACCAACTAAATTTTGTTGCATGGCTTTTTTCAAGAATGCAGGAGCATTTTCAATTCCAGCACGGAATCTTTCTGTAGCCCCGGCGCCCATATCATTCAGTTTCTTTTGTACTGCTAGCTGACTACTTGCCTCCCTTGATCTTGCTGCTGCTTTTTTAGCATCCTCACCAGTGAATGCACTAATCGCTCGTAGATTGGTCAAGTAATCTGCAGTACCTTTTGCAATATCTGCAGATGTTTTGCCTTCTAGTTGTCCTGCACGTTGCAGTATGCCCATGTATTCAATAGTGCCTTCTGCCTGTTGTTCTGTGCTAATTCCAAGATTTTGTAAGCCAGTGCGATACTCGCCCATGTATCTGTTGACGTCAGTAAAACGTTTAACACCTTGTGTAACCGATCCTCCCAATTTGGCAAGTGCCTCTGTATTACTTGCAGTAATTTTTGCAAAATCACCTAGATCTAGTGATGCATCAGCAGCGCCTTTGCGTATATCTGTCATACCGTCAGCAAACAATGCACCTGACGCTGTCATTACTTTAAATGCAGCATTAGTTTTTGCCAGTTCAGTTTGCAGTATAATTAAACCTTCTTTCTCTAGCTGTGCTATCTTTTCAGCCATATTAGCAAATGCTGCTACACCTTCAAGGGCACCTGCAGCCATTTTTGCTTGCCATCCAGGAATTGTTGCTAATGCTACACCAGCTGCAGCGGCACCGGCACTGAGTCGTTGCAGCAAACTGATTTGGGATTCAATTTCTCTATTTTGCAAGTTGAATGCCATTTGCATTCCGCCTACGTTTTGTTGAATACTGGAAATGCTTGTGGTTATTTGTCCTTTGAAGTATTCGATTGCTGCACCAACTCCAGACTTGGCTAGATCTGCGGAAATTTCACCGGCGCCTCTACGCAGCAACTCTCCGGCCATTCTTTGTTGATCGGCAGCAATACGTTGACCTTGTATACTGCTTCTTTGTGCAGCATCAAGCTCATCAAATCGATCTTGCATGACACGCAGTGCTCGCCCTGCTTCAGTAAACCCAACTCGTCCTCGATCAAGTTCCATGCGCAATCTGGCCATGCCCTGGCCAACATTACGTACACTACCTCCAAACTGAGCACCAGACTGCGTCATCACAGTTGAGACGTTTTGCGTTGATCCGCCCAGTCTGTTCAGTGCCGACGAAAATTGTGCTACTGCTTGTTGGAACTCGGATACATCAATTTGATCTGCCATGTTTTTAACCTATAAATATACTATATCAATTATTTATAGGAATCAATATATGGATACAAAACCCGTTAATCCGTTGCTAGCCCATTTCCGCCAACCCGCAATTTACTTTCAATTGCCCAGTAAAGGACAGTTTTGGCAGTCAGGCTTGAACATACCACCAACAGAAGATTTGCCGGTTTACCCAATGACAGCTCGTGACGAAATTACACTGCGCACTCCAGATGCACTGCTTAACGGACAAGGGGTAGTTGATGTTATCCAGAGTTGCTGCCCTAACATAACAGATGCTTGGCAAATGCCCAGTATCGACGTGGATGCCACACTAATTGCATTACGAATTGCCAGCTACGGCAACGAAATGAGCTTTGATTCCACATGCCCGCATTGCCAGGAAGAAAATCGTTACGATGCAGATCTAGGGCAATTGTTGGGAAGAATTTCTGTACCAGACTACAGTAAAAAAGTACACTACGAGCAAATTAACATCAAACTACAACCGCAACGATATTTTAGTGTTAATGCAACCAATCAGATCAACTATGAAGAACAACGTGTGTTAAATGCCTTGAGCGAGCCCAGCTTATCAGATGAAGATAGAGTTACCGAATACAAAAAACACATGCAACGATTAATTGATCTAAATACAAAGATTCTAGCCGATAGTACCGAATATATTGAAATTGAAAAAACAGGAACTGTAGTCAATGACAGAGATCACATCTACGAATACTATCAAAACTGCGATGCTGAAGTATGTCATGCCGTAAGAAAGCATCTGGAAGAATTAAACAAACAGGGTGCAATACCACCTATTGCAGCCACTTGTATAGCATGCCATGAAAAATACACAGTGCCACTAACATTTGATTATTCAAGTTTTTTCGCAGCCGGCTCTTGACGTTAGATCAGGACGCAATCATGGAATTGGTTAACAGCTATGAGCGTCAGTCCAGAGCCATTAAAGATGAAATATTAAGATTTTGTTGGTACATGCGTGGTGGTATTAACTACAGCGATGCTATGTTTTTAAGTTCAGATGAACGCAAGATTATTAGCGAAATCATCAAAGATAATTTAGAAACATCTAAGAAATCAGGATTACCATTCTTCTAAGATTAGCTGCGCTAATCTATTGATTTCGCTCACGCTCATCAATGATATTTAAAGAAAGCAGTTAAGACAGTTTCATCCAGATTAATTGGTCACTCTTTGCCCAGGGCGGGCAAAAAATATAATGCGCTTCATCCGAGTAGCACAGTCACTGATATTAGAGCATTACAGAGGCGGTTGTCCTGTACCTCGAGCTCCGTCTTTATACAACGGCGGGTTAATATACATATATCAGCATGTAGTTAACCGTGTGCGATCGCTCGCACGTCTTTTCAGCCTTTTTATCCTATTCAAACAACTAAATCGCGGCAATTAGCGATCTTCATCCTTACGGGTAGTAGTTGAGTGCTCGTTGAGGCGACGAGACTTCCATCCCTGTGCATGTTCTTGCCAGGTATAGGGCACACGATGTTGGCTTGTGCTAGCTGTTAACCTACTTAAATTTTGTTTTTAATGTGGGAGCCATGGACACGAACGCTGATCTGTCCGTTGTAGTACGCATCTGATTCTAAGACTTGGTGTCTAAATTGTTCACGTGCTTCTATGTATGAGCATTGTGCTTTTGAATTGCAGTAGTAGAGTATTTCTCGTTTAAAGTTTTCATGACCTAGTGTCTGTATGTCTTTGTTTAGTTCGTCGTTTGAGCCATAATATGTAAGCCAGTCGCTGTCTATTTTACTTCTAATCTTCTTACGTTTTTTGTTACCATTTTTGAGCTTTACTACCTTATAAGTAGTTTTGGAAAACTTGGCTAATTTTTTACCAATATATTTTCGCCCAGTTATTAAATTCGTAATCAAATACACATACCCAACACAATCTTCAGGTAAAACTTCAACAGGTGCGTTCTCGAATAGCCATGACATACAGCATGTAGTTATGACATTTTAACATAAACCTAATTTTTCTAATAGATTTTCGTTTTCGAATAACATACCTAGATTGTATCTATTTTGCTGCTCATTAAACGGACTACACCAATTTAATGATGATTCCCGTCCAAAATTTGTATAATCTGGCCCGTATGCAAAATGTACTACATTTGATTTTTTTAAATTGAGCAACGAACACCATCGATCTTGTGCATCGCTATATTTGGTAACCATATAATCCACAGGGAATTTAGAAATAAGCTCAATGCCCAATCCAGCACTTAATCTATTACCAATATTTTCGTCGTTGCTCATTTGCATAGGGTCTTTAGGTTTTTGTTTCATCATTCTAACAGCTAGTTTAGCTGTTTGTACTGGAAAAGTTTTACTAAGACTAAAGGTAATTTCTTCAATGCATGGTCTAGACAAATCAATGTTGACAATTTGATTACTGTTTGGAAGATATATAAAATCAACTAAACATTTTGCACCCACACGATCACATTCGTCTAATAGCCAGTTAAATTTAGGATGTTCTTCGCCATATAATGCAAACGGGTAACTGCATATACAAGCATCGTTTTCACGTATGTCGTCGTCCTCAATATATGCCCAATTAAATTTTGCCCTAGACCAAATTTCCATATGCCACCAATAATCTCCACGAAATACCCGAAGACGGCGATCTTTATTCATCATGTAGAAATTTAAAAAACTTTCTTGAGTGCCTTGACTAAAATTAGCGTATTTGAATAGATCAAAGTTGTGCAACTGATATCTAGTTCCTGCACGAATCCAATCCGGAAACATAGATTCAAATCGTTCAACGGTCCATGGATCTTTAAGATATTTTGTACAATTGATTGTTTGTACAAAATCAAGTACTACTTGATCTTTAATAGCATTTCCGCTACTAAAAATACTTCGAGCTCGACTACGCACTTCCCAAAAATGATTATTTTTTGGATACGCCCATACAAATTCACCGGGTGTATCTAAGTTGTTATTGGCACTTGCTACACTTAATGCCCATGCAATACGTCTAATCTTGCCAACTTGTTGGTCAATATTCATAACAGTTCCTTGATCAACGACATGGCTTGGCAATAATAATTGTAATCCTCTTCCCAGTCGGGATCATTCTGGTTTTTTATATGACGAGTACGCAACATCCATTTTAATACCGGTTGCTCAAATGTTAGTTCAAATATACCATTTGGTCCAAAGAACAAACAACCTGGTATCACATTGTTGTGATAATCAGTAAACGTGCTATTCCATTTTAATTCTTCAATGTTGTATCCGTCAATGACAATTGCGTCAAGAGTAAAATTTTTATCGGCAGTAATTTTTCCATCAACTAATAAAGTATCAACATCTGTTTTGCCATAATGGCGTATTGTTAACACGTTGATGTTGGAATCAGGAACTTCTAAATGAACAGTATCAATAACATCTCCGTTAAAATATTCAGTCTCATTTACACATATAGATACTGTTGGGCATCCGTTGTAGTGATTGACCTGATTGAACTCGAGAGTTAATTTCATAATTTTATAAACCTTTCAAATAGATCCCAATTTTCGTAAAAACTATTCAAGCAAATTCTATTGTTGAATAGTGCGGGATCTAATTTCAATTGATATTCTTTAAGCATAGTAGAACGATTATACGTGTTCCAGGATGAGTCGCCGGATGCAAACATAACAGTGTTGCTAGGTATTAACTTTAACTGATTACACACTATTTGTTGTTTATGTTTATAACGATCAAATATATAATCCGGAGAAAACTTTTTAATCAACTCACATCCAACCCATGCACTAAAACTATGATTATAATTGATGTCACTGTGCAACGTTTGTCCATCAACGATAGATTGTTTAGTATAACGCATGCCTATGCGTAAATTTGCAACCGGAAAAGTTTTGCTCAAGCTAAACGTAACAGTATCAATGCATGAATAATTTAAATCTAAATCCACTCCGCTACTGATACTATAGTAACAACAATCTATTAGTACAGGAATATTTTTTTCTTCGCATACATTTAATATGTCAACATATTTAACTGGAACATTACCAGTATCACAAAATGGAACACTTATAACAACAGCATTACTGTGGGTTAACTCGTCTGGAGTATTAATAAATCCCCAATCAATATCATTACTAATCCATGATTTTAAATGATAAAAATATTCACCGGTCAAGCATTTAAATTTCTTATTTCTGTGCCTTAAATAAAAACTATCAAAACCTTGTGTTGTGCCTGTACTAAAAGCAGGACGATAATTTTCAAGTCCTGTTATACGATTGTTTTGACTAGATAGCAACCAATGTGAATATGATTCTTCAAGATGATTTAACCATTCTTTATTCTTCCAACCATTGATAGCATCAGTTGACAACAAGATGTCGTTAATAAAATTATTAACAGGCGAATCAGCAATAGATTTTGAACCAATGTACAGATTGTTTGCTTGTCCTCTTACATTGAAAAAATTTTGATTTTTCTTGCACTCTAACACATAAGCAAACAGTTTTCCTAAATTTTCCATACAACATCCGGTGCTGACATAAAATATTTTTTTGCCTGTTGCAATATTTCGTTTGAACTAGTAAAAATAGTGTTTTCTAAGTCGGGTCCATTGTTTCTACGGCTAATCAACCAAGGATACACCGGATAGAAAAAATTAAATTTCCATGTACCATTATGACCAAAGTACAAATTTGGACAAATACTATAGGGTAATTTTACATTATTTTTCTTACAATCGTCAACGTAATCTTGACCGTATACAGGAAAAAACGATCCTTCCCATAATTCGTTCTCTAGTGGAACTCCGTCAAAACTCAACTCAGTTAATTCAAAATGTTTATCTTTAATAATACTGCCGTTTTCTATTAGATGATCGTTGTTGGTTTTTCCGTAATGCACAATACGTAATTCGTGCTCGCCGGTGGTTACTGGAATAGATATATTAATGTCTGGTTGCACTGGTCCATCATATGTTGGGGCAGATTCGTCAACAATTATTCGACACAATGGCGAACCAAAATAATCTTCAATTTTAAATTTTAAATTAATTTTTAGCATGATCGAGTAATGACTGGTATTTTTGCATGACAAATTTTAACTGATCGTCGCCCTTCCAGAATGTGTATCCCAACTCCACTGCAAGTTCTTGTGCTTCAATTCTACGTAAAATTCTTTCTTTATAAGTTAGTGCAGTATTATCTTTATGGATCCAAAAAATATCTTCGGGACGATTACCATTGACACCAACTAAATTGTGTTCTTCATAATCGTGCCACAGCGGCACACCTTCGCCGATAGTCAAAGTAGTTCCAAAGTTGATCCCAGTGATAGTGCCATCAGCAACAAATTTTTGGTAATCTCTTAGCATTTGTAATGTTTCATCAAAATCTTTTCTGGTTTCACTTGGGTAGCCAACAATAAGCAACCAGTATGCTTTAATTTTATTTTTACTAAATTGCTCAATAGTAAACTTCAAATCTGTGCTATTAAACCCTTTTTTCATGTCTGCACGTACTTTGTCGCTTCCAGTTTCAACACCAATCAACATGGTGTCGGCACCGCCTCTTCCCATTAATGAGAAATCTTTCTCTTTAAAAGAAACAGAATCGCGAACAATATACATGCCACTGTATGTAAAGTATCTATCTGGCAAATTGTTATTTTGATAAAAGTCAACTAAGGTATTATTAAGCAACCTAAAATCTTTTACGCTGCCATTAATAAGTGCATCATTGAAGTAAAATTTTGTAACACCGTAATTTTGATAATAGGTGATCATTTCGTTCGCTAGTTGAATGCCATTCTTTGAACGAAAGCCGCCCATAGCAACAGGCCAATCGCAGAAAGTACAAGCTCTAACACAACCCCTACTTGACTCAAGGGGTAAACTGCCCTCTTGATATCCGCTATGATATTCGGCGATGTTTAGATCATCAAAATTGCATACAGGAGTTTCTGACATTGGTAATCGTTCAGCATACCCATAAGTGTCAATGCCGGCAAAATTATAATTTTCTTTTACTATTTCTTTAATAACAGTTTCTGCTTCGCCTTGTATCCAGTGATCTATTAACCCAACATCTTTTAATTTAATTGCAAACAACGGCTTGGTATTAAAACTGGTATTCTCAGACTTAATCATACCTTGACCACCAATAATAATTTTTGCTTTAGATAGTGGTCGTAATACTTTTAGAAAATCTTCTGTGAACTGTTGCGCTTGCCATGTAAACACACTAATCATTATTAGGTTAGTATCAAGTCTGCTGATCTTACTAGCCCACTCAACTAACCAATTCTGATAACATTGTTTGGTGTACTCAGAAAGTTTAGTATTTGCAACAAAAAAATAAGTGTCTAATTCATGAAATGCTTGTTCATTAGACAATGAAGTAAATCTATTGTAAAAATCAATATTGATGTCAAAAATCTTACTGGTTTTACTTTCGTTGGATAATAAAGTTTTTATTAATGCAGGTGCGATGCTAGGGCGAACCGGTGCAATTCTAGGTACGGTTAAAATGGCAGCATACAAGCTCATTGAATTTCTACATCCGTGTTGTAACTAGTAAATCCATTTTCTTTAATCACATGTAACACATTGTTTACCCGACCTGCAAGTTCGTCTTTATGACTTACAAGCCAAACACTACGATTACCTTCACGGGCCATCTTCTTTAATATTGCTAGACTGGCTTCAACGCCAGAACTATCCATTCCAGTATCAATCACTTCGTCGATAAACAATAAATTCATCGGTTGATTTTGATTCTCCCAAACATCACGGAATGCCCACGACAACGATAGAATAAGTCTATTACGCTCGCCCCTGCTCAAGTTATCAAAATCTAGCTCACGTCCTAGTTCCTCGATGCTGACTGTCAAGTCATTTAAGAATTTTACAGTATGTGGTAGCCCAATTGTGTCCAAGTACTGGCTTAGACGAGCATTTAAGTAACTTAGATTTTGATCAATAATGCGTTTACGAATAAAACTATCTTTGTTAGTTAACAGTTTGAGCAAGAAGTCTTGATGATCTTTTACAACTGCGAGTTCATTCATTACATCGTAGTCGATTTCTTCTACAGCATGTGTTTCCATTTCTGCAATTTGTTCAGAATACGGATCTTGTTCTGTTTCTTTTGCTGCAAGTTGTTGTCTTAGATTGGCTAATGTGTTTTTGTGATTAATAGCATCTTCTTTGGTATCATAAAACACAACGGGAATAGGACCAGGTTCTCCTAATTCTGCTAATGTTTGTACGTGTTCTATTAGTTGTGTATCGGTCGCAAGATATTGTAAACTTGTTTCCTGCATTGTGACACGTTTATCTGTTAACACCTGTTCGTGCTTATCGTCATGAATTGATTGGCCGCAAGCATAACACTCATGCTTTTCTAACTTTTCTATTTCTGATTTTAACTTATCTAGAGTCTTTAATAACTTTACTTGCTCGTGCTCACAGGCAATTTTCCACTTGTTAACTTCTGCGGCTGCTTTAGCTAATTCATTTTGTGTTTGTAATGCATCATGATTTAATAATTCTTGTTCAATATCTAAATCACCTATTGCTTCTATAGCATTTTTTAACTCGTGTATTTCAGTTAACCGCTTATTATTCCACATTGTTTGTCTACGTTTTGTTGCTTCAATTTGTTCTTGTATACGTGCATTGGCATCGTTAACTGCTTTTATACGATATTCTTCTTGTGTGATAGCATCTTTGGTAGCTTTTAGCTGCTCTTTGAGTATATCTGCTTTTTCACTTAACATAGTAATACCAAGCAACTGTTCGATAATGGTACGCTGCTCGTTTGCTTTAAGTGCAAGGAACGGCTCAGTGTAAGTATTCAAAGCTACAATATGTTTAAACATGTCATGACTCATGCCCAACATACGTTCTATTTCTGCTTGTGTTTCTCTACTGTCGCCTTGGCTTTCATCTGTAATTTCTTGTTCTTGGTCGCCGATGTAAAATGCCATAGTGTTAGGTTTGCGACCTCGTTCAATTTTATAGTCAACGCCGTCCTTTTCAAATTCAATGGTAACTAACATGTTCTTACCGTTAGTCTTATTAATTAAGTTATCCTTCTTGATGTTAGTTAAGGCACTACCATATAATGCGTAACTAAGTGCATTAACAATAGTAGTCTTACCAGTGCCGTTACGTGCCCCGGTATCGTCCCCGCCCAGGTCTAAGTTCTGTCCTAGCACTAGAGTGAGATCCCGTCGGTTAAACTGAACAGCCTGAGTAGCATTGCCCACGCTCATGAAATTTTTAACGGATAGATTTTTTATTTTAAAAGTCATAGATTTCTATAGATGTCCATTAGTAACTTTGGATCGTATTGATCGCTGTTAATATTAGTAAGTTGATTTGTGACAATAGTATCTATAGACTCAAACATAATATTACCTTGAGTATCATATTCAACGTTTTCGTCTGTTATTTTTTGAGGTATAAGAGTAATTTCTCTTAGCTTGTACGTATTTACAAATGTTTCCTTGATAAATGTAGCTTCCTCATAGCTGATGTCTACGTCTAGGTTAACACGCACATGCATACCCGACTGCAACAATGCATCTGTATTTGCTAGCACATCACTTAGCAAGTGTATACGATACTTGGGTTGATCTGGCCACGCATGATATTCTGGTTCTTTACCCCAGTCTAATATCATCATACCACGAGCATCATCGCCGGCATCGGCATAGTTATGCGGAAAACAATTACCTATATAGGTAATATTGTTGTGTGTTTGTCTTTTATGAAAGTGTCCGGTGAATACATGTTCAACATGACCAAAGTCTTCGCGTTTGATTTCTCCGTGGTCTGGCATAGCAACCATGGCGTTCATGTAGAAGTGGGGTAATTCAAAGTGTCCAAACATGTATTTGGCGTTTAGTCGAGGAATGCGTTTATGATCGTCACCAACAAGCCAAGGTGCAATAACCACATCGCCAGTTTCAAACCAATCGTTGCAGATATGTACATTTGATAAATGCTTGGCCCACTCAACTGACTGAACATCTCTCTTATCACGATAGTATAAATCGTGATTACCTGGAATAAAATACACGGCATCAAAATTTGCATTCAAGTGCTCTAAGGCTTGTAGGCTATAATTGAGTGTAACAATGTTAATACTAGCACGATTGTTATGCCAGTCTCCAAGGAACATGGCTGTTTCGCAACCTTCCTTTTTGGCTTTAGCCGTAAACCATTTAATGAAATTTAAACAATCGTCGTTGTGTATCTGACTGTTACTTTTTAATCCAAAATGTATATCTGTACAGATTGCTGCTTTTTTAAATAAGTTAGACATTTTATAAGTTTATATTTTTTTAAGAATCAAATCAACCTGACATTGCATCAAAAATTTCTTGATGATATTTTACAAAATTCTGAGATCGTCTAGAATCTAATTCTTTCATATAGGATAAAAATTCTGATCCATTAACTGCTGGAGTCTGAGAAATTCTATAAGCAATTGATTGTAATTCCGTACAATCGTGATTTGAATATTTAGATACTACTATATCTTTAACTTTTGCTGTTACGTTATCTATACTTAAAAAATGAGGATATTCAAGATACGTCCATACTATGTTAAATTTTTTCTTGTCAGCAAAAGCGACTAATTCGTCTAGGTATAATAAGTTTTGAATATTAACAGTAACCATAAAATCAACACTAAATGTGTCTGATTTAATTTTTGAATAGGATTCAATATTTTGTAATATAGTATTCCATTCTCCGCCCCTTTGTATTTCAAATCTAGTGCCTAGATCGTCGATACTGAATGCGATCTGAACTTTTTTAAACTGTGTTAACAATAGAATGATTTCTTTATTGTAAATGCTGCCGTTTGTGTTCATTTGAACTTCTATATTTTTAGCATATCCTATGCTTATTAGATTGTTAAGTAATTCCTTAAGTTGCTTCCATAATAACGGCTCTCCACCAAGTAAATGCAAAATTTTTATATTTTTAAATGTTTCCGGGATGTCTGTTAAAAATAAATTTTTATTGGTTTCAAATAAATTTTTTATTGTAATAATTGAATTTTTTGTTTCTTCAGATTTATTGTGGACTAATTCCTCTGCTGCAATTTTTGAACTAAAAAATGGACTACAAATTCTGCAAGTAAAATTACAAGTGTTCGAAGGGCTAAAATTAATAATTTCACATTGCGGGTTATCAATTAATTGATTTAGTCTTTCTCCAACTAAATTTAAACTGTGGATTCTAAGACTAGTTGATTGATTAATTTCGTTATTCCAACATGTCGAACACTCTTCAATTTTTTCACCTCGTAACATTCTATTTCTAATATTTTCCATTGTTGGACCATAAAAAATATCTGTTAATGATGCTTTAGTTAAATCTCCTACTCCCCCGGATACTTTTATTTTACAGCAGGGAGTAACTTGAAATGCATTTACGTCAAATTGAAGTAAATGATTTACTTCAAGCTGTGAGAAAGGAAACGCACAGACACTAGCATAATTTTTTACAAATTTGTCTTTGGTAAAAGATTTAGTTTGGGTTAGTTTAATAATTTGGTTTTGTATAGGTAAATCATCATTACTAAACTTTTCTTTTGCCACGTTTAATTTTGAAGAAAGATCGTACGGTGTTACTAACAAAATAAAATAATTACTAATATCTTCAGCAACTGCGGCTTTTTGTATATGATCTAGGAATTCTTGTTCGGGTTCAAAACTGCTGTACAAAATTATTCTTTCATTTGGTTCAAACGTTAATTTCTGGTGTCTTTTAAATAAGTCATATACAGCACTCTGCGATATTCTTAGATCAGACAAATCCTCAAAACAAATTACATTGAACTTCTTATTTAGAATGTGTTTTACTTTTATAGGAGTCATTTTTACTCTTCGCTATAATCACCCGAAGTAGTATTACCACCCCATGAACTCATGCCCTGTCTAGTATAACTTGGTGTTAACCCATTCATTTCTAAAATATCATCACGCAAGTTTTGATTACGTTTTTCGATATTTAAAACTCGAGTGAAGCTGTTGGTGATAGCAGCAGTATAATACGCAAACGGATTTTGACTTTTGCTTTCATCAAATTGTAGTCCAATCTGACTTAACTGTAACAATGCTTGACTTCGCATTTCATCATTGTAGGTGTAACCACGCCAGTTTGAGCGTGTTGCATAACGTTCGCACAGCTTCATGAACATGTGTGCCAGCTTCTTGGTCATGTCACCATGATCCCTGCAAAATTCTCCAGTCGCTAAATCACCCCGCCAATGACTTTTGCCTACCAAGTAAGGCTTACCGTTTTCATCAAGTCTGTAATGATAAAATGGCGGAAAGTTTACTTTAACATACTTGGCAGGAGCAGCAATTTCTATACCATCATCGTCATATTCTGTAACAATCGGGCCTTCTTCTTCAGCTAGCTTGTCTGCGGCTTTTTTAGTTTTAACTAGATCAATTGGTATGTGTTCCCAGGTCATTATTCTAAACACTACGTCTGTATCGGCAATTTTGCTAGGTTTAATAGAAAAATCATCTAACTTCAGCTTAGTAGTGCTTTCTGCTTGAGCAGCATCGTATGCAGCTCGCCCTAGACGTTCTGCACGTAATTTACGTCCTTCTGTGGTATTCTTTTTGTTTATTTTTTCAACACTGGGCAAGATTATGTCGTAATCGCCGTCTGAGGGTGACAAATAACTGCAATATGTGGTTTTGCTTTTGTGGATTTCTTTTAAAATATCTCTATTATTAAGATAATTGTGTTTCATTGTGATCCTTTAAATATAGTGTTAATTTAACAAATAAATACTAAAATAGCAAGAGGAATTTATTATGGGTGTAGTAACAGACAGTTCAGGAAAACCTACCAACTTACGTACAAACGAAGACGAAGCAGCATGGCGTTCTAAACACGGTATATACAAACCGTATCCGGGTCCAGGTTGGGATAAACCCAACACATCGGGTAGCGGAGACCCTGAAGCGGCTAGACGTGCAATGTCTGGAGTCAACTTCGGAGGAACTGGTGGATCAACCGAAAACGGAGGACTGCCTGCTCCTGACAATGTCAAATTCCAGGATTCAACTGGACTAAGTGCGAGTGATTGGCGAATACGAGTAAGCATACATCCTGCAAGTAAAATTCTATACTATGCTGAAAAAGATCCTGGCATAGTGGGTGTTCTTAAAAACACAGACGGGGTAATATTTCCTTATGTTCCCAGTGTCACAGTATCGCACATGGCCAACTATGGATCAACACCATTGACTCATGCAAACTATGCAAATTACTTTTATGAATCAAGCCAAGTGTCTGCTATCAGTATTAATGCAGATTTTACAGTGCAAAATCAACCCGAAGCAGCATATTTTTTAGCTGCTGTGTATTTCTTCAGGGCTTGCACTAAAATGTTTTACGGTGACACAAATCAATATCAAGGCAGTCCACCACCTATCGTTTACCTAGACGGATATGGTGCACACTATTTACCGCATGTTCCATGCGTGGTTACTAGTTTTACACATACCATGCCACCTGATGTTGACTATATGGAAGTAACTACAAGTCGCCCAGGTGCAAAAACAGAAACAAGTGCGAAGACGTCGGGATCAGCTGCATCAGGCGGTGTTGGTATTAATGTAAACGGAACAGGCAAAAATGCAACATCTGCGGGCAATCCTGGAACAATAACAACTCAAACTATAGACAATTACAAAACGCGAGTACCTACTGCGAGTCAATTTCAGCTCACACTGCAACCAGTTTACAGTAGAATGGCACAACGCTCATTCAGCTACGAATCATTTGCTAAAGGTGATTTGATTTCCAAGGGTGGATCAGGAGGATACCTATAATGGCACAGATAACATATTCAACAACTAGTCCGTATTTTAGCACACAAAAATTTGGTAATTTTTTAGATGTCATGATTGATAGACCCATTACCAAATATCCAGACGATGTTTTGTATTCTATAGATAAAGTTTATGAATATAGACCCGACATGCTGGCACATGACACATATGGCAACAGCGCACTGTGGTGGGTATTTGCACAACGTAATCCCAATGTGTTAAAAGATCCAATGATGGATTTTCGTGCTGGTGTGCAAATTTACATTCCTAAATTAGCCACTCTTAACAAAGACCTAGGGGTATAATCAGTGGCTGACGTAGCAACTATAGAAAGTAAAATTAAGTCTTTACAAGACTCAATAAAATCTCGATCTGGTGGTAGCGCAGCTTCACGTCGTGGAGCTGATGGACTACTGCCCCTGGGCGGGACTGATTATCTTATTGGTGTCACTGAACAAAAGATAAAAGAAGCCAAGGCAGCAGGAAATCAAGCTGCATTAGAAAATGAACAGCGCATCTATAGAGATTTAATCAGTGAACGACTGGCACAAGAGCGTGCCATTGCCGAGCGCCAAACAGAATTAGAACAATTACAAAAAGACTTAGAAACAGCTACAACACAACAGGCACAACAAAACTCTGCTAAAGGACAAACAGCAGAACAAAAAGTAACCAACGATGCACCCGCAGCAGCAACCGGAGAAGGCACGCCACCGTCAGACATTGCTGATCCACAATCGGTCAGTGATGCAGAAGCAGCCAAGATCAAAAACGATGACGATCCAACTAGAGATCCATATCAACCACCACCGCCTGAAGGTTCACCATCAGAAGCATCGTCAGAATCTGGTGACAATTCTAACAAGACAAAACAACAAAAAACTGATACAGTAAAAGGCGATGCAGGAGTCAGTGGGCAGAAAACAGATTCAGACAAAGACAAAGCAAACGGTAGCTTAAGATACTCTGGCGAAGGTGTAGCTACAGAGAATGTGCTGCACCATTATTCAAGCTACACATATAGAATTACTTTATTTTTCTTAGAAAAAGATGATTATAATTCATTGGCTGCCAATCCCGAAGCGTTTACTCCAAAATATGCATTAATGAGCAGCGGCGGCGGATATGCCAACAAGCCCGGACCGGATGTAAAAATTGAGGATACGTTCGTAAGAGGTGTAGGTCGGCATCGGGATTTTCAAGATGATTTTTTCATTGATAATCTATCAATACTTACAGTAGTTGGATTAAATTCTAAAACAAAAGCCACAAATGCAATTGACATATCATTTACTATCACCGAACCACATGGTATATCGTTGCTAGATAGATTATTGAGTGCTTGCGAAACGTCCAATGATAAATCATTAAACTACATGGAACAGCCGTATCTATTAGAAATTGACTTTCTAGCCAGCCCAACTGATCCATTCTATAACGATTACAAAAAACAGGATCGTTTAATTGTTAGAAAACGTATTCCTATAAAATTTTTAGAATTAAAAATAAGTCCCAACACTGGAGGAACAGTATATCAAGTACGTGCTATACCGTACAACCATGTGGCATTTAACATGTCAGTAGCATCTGTTCCTGTAAATTTCAATATTGAAGCCAGTACTGTAGAAGAATTTTTTAGCACTGGTTCTGATGCTCAAGATATTGCCAATGGATTTAAAGAACAACTTGCTGCAAATAAAGAACGTGTTGAATCAGAGTTAAACAAATGGAAAGCAGAGCACACAATTATCAGGGGTGGAGAACAACAACCACCAACCCCGGCACAAATTGAAGCTGAGCGTACCAGAATAACTAAATCAATAACATATGACTCCGCAAGTTTTGTTGGAGCATACAATGAATACATGAAAGAAGTAGCCAAGCAAGGGCTGTCAAAAAATCCTCCTACACTGATTGCATTTAATATACCAGATCAACGTATTGCTAAATCACCCATTGTTAACAAGGAAACAGCACAAAGTAGGGACAATACCATGGGAGGTAAAGAACAGGCAATTGGAGCTCCCGACGATCAATTTAAAAAGAAGCAGGTATTTCCGATTCATCCTGGTACCAGTATCATTGATATTGTTGACAAGATTGTTCAAAAAAGTGATTACATTACAACACAAATTGTTGAATATCGAAAACAAGTTGAAGAATCTGAAGCCAACGCCAATTATTCAGGCGCTACCAACGATAACGATCGTTCTAGTACATCTGCAAAAAAGATAGATGAAAAATTTCTAGATTTAAATTGGTTTAAAGTAATACCTCAAGTTGTATTGAGTGATTTTGATCTTAATAGAAATGCTTACAGTAAGACAGTGTTGTACACAATCCTACCTTACACTACAGCCAATCAATATCATCCCAGCTTCAAGAAATCGCAAATTAAAACAAGCGCCGCTGTTAGAACTTACAACTATTGGTACACAGGTCAAAATATGGATATTATCAGGGCTGATATTGACTTTGATAGCACATACTACACACAGTTATCTACATATCGAGATCAAGTGAAACGTGGTGGTGCTAATAGACAAAGTTCAGAAGCAGCCGTTGACATAACAACTGCAGGTACAAATGCATCGATAAGGGCAGCAATATTGCCAGTAACTACAGAAGTAGGTGGGCACAATTCTTCTGCAGGAACCATGAATTCTGCCGAACAACCAAAAGATCATATAGTGGCTGATTTAAAGAAAAGCATATATTCTTCACAACGTGGAGACATGTTAAACATCAAGTTGACTATTATTGGCGATCCTGCATACATTAAACAAGACGACATTTATTATAATCCAGCATCACCTGACACTTACAACAAATATCTCACAAATACAGAACCAAATTCTGCAAGACCAATTGGAGACAAAGGTCAGATATTGTTTGATAGAGAACAAGTGTATGTCAAGTTAAATTTTAAAAATGTTGTTGATATCAATGATGCCATTGGCATAGTCAACAAACAAACAAAGTTGACCAATGGTAGAGACACCAATGGAACATTTACAGGAATGTATAAAGTTCAAAAAGTGCAAAGTTCTTTTGCTAGAGGACAGTTCACACAGGTACTAGATCTTGTGCGCATGACAACGTATGTGGATGATTTTGATGCTCTAAGTACCGCAAAATCCAATACGCCTAAGACATCAACAACTGCAGCGGGACAACCTGACTCAGTCAAGAATGATGTACCGTCGGATAGTGGAAGTGCAGGTGGCGGCAATACTCCGCCAGCAACTGATCCTAAACTGATTGCAGCCGGTAACGGTCCTGCCACAAATGACCCTGCACAAAGTTCCGGTACCGGAACACCTAAGGAAAGCTCACAGCCTACTTCTGCAGCACCAAGTAATGCAAACGATGCACCTAATGCTGCTCCACAGGAAAAAGCCCCAGATCCGCAATCCGACACAGTACCAAGCTTGGCTAAATTAACTGCTGAATATGATAGATTATTTACAAGCGCATCTAAAACTAAGTATGCAACTGCTGCCGAAGCCAAATCAAACGGTGATAGTTTATATGTAGTAACAATACTTACATTCAATGAAAGAATACAAGCAGCAAGATTGAACCCTGACAGAGCTACAGCAGTAGCAGAAGAAATACGTGTCAAGATTGAGCGTAGAGCATGGTATAATAATTTTGTATTTTATAGTACTACAAATATTTTTGATCCGGCATTTAAAATTGAGCCAAAACCGTACGAATTTATTAGAAATTTAAATAACGCAACGGGTGTGGTTGCTGAAGCCAATAAACAGGGTAATGAATCAATTGAAAAATTAGGACAAGAATTGAAAACACTCGATCCTGTTAAATTCGAGGATATTCGTACTGGTGTACAAACAATCTACGATAAAGGCATGAAAGATGCACAAGCAGTAATTGGTGTATCAAAATTTTAATTATACAGGTAAACAATGGCAACAAATAAATCAAGTGCGAATCGAATACCAGACTGGGCCGGCAGCGGTAAACCGTCTGGTGTAAAAATGGATCCTGGCCCGTTTGTGGGTGTTATTAAAAATAATGTAGATCCGTCACGTCAAGGAAGATTGAGTGTCTGGATTCCAGAAATTGGTGGCGCCGAAGAAGATAGCACCAAATGGTATGTGGTTAGATATGCTAGTCCATTTTGTGGTTCTACTATAGGAACTCCGGGTACCAGTGTGCCTGAGCAGTTTGGTACAGAATTACAAAGTTATGGTTTTTGGGCAGTGCCACCGGACATTGGCAATCTTGTTTTAATTACATTTGTAATGGGCGATCCCAGTAGGGGGTATTGGTTTGCTTGTATTCCGCATACACAAAGTCAGCACATGGTGCCAGGCATTGCAAGACCAGGTAAAGAAGCAGCATCTCCGTTTGTGCCGCCCAGCTTTGGCAAAGGAAGATCCGGTGAATTCTTGCCAAGCTCGGAAGTGAACTACGAAAATGTGGCCAAAGATACTACACCAGAGTTTTACAAGTTATCCAAAGTAATACACACTTATCAGGCCAATATAGTAATTGAACAAGGACTCGAAACAGATCCCACTAGGGGCACGATTACTAGCAGTAGTCAGCGTGAATCACCTAGTGCTGTGTTTGGTATAAGCACTCCCGGCCGATATGAAACTGACCTAGCTCTTGTTCCCAATCTAGACGCTCTTCTAAAACAAGGTGTTATAACCAATGCCACCATACAACGACTCGCATCAAGAAAAGGCGGGCACACTTTTGTAATGGACGATGGCGATGTACGTGGGGACAGTAGATTAATTAGATTGCGCACTGCAGCCGGACATCAATTACTAATGCATGATACAGAAAATACCATATACATTAGCAATAGCTTAGGCACAGCCTGGGTTGAACTCAACGGTGACGGTAGTGTAAATGTATTTGGTGGCGGTAGCGTTAATATTCGTGCGCAGAAAGATCTAAATTTACACGCAGACGGTGATGTAAACATACATGCCGGAGACTCATTGAGAATGTACGCAGGTGCATTAATACATTCACAAACTAAAACTCAGTTAACGACTGCAGATGATTTATACAATATCAATGCTGGTGTTGTTGGTATTCGCAGTGGCGGTAACATGGATGTAAGATCAATTAGTGGCTCTTGGGAAACTTCAGGCCTGATGAGTTTAAAAAATAGTGGGATGGATATTAACTCTGCAGGTGCAATGACTGTGTCATCGGTTGGTACCAGCGGATGGAAAACGACAGGAGAACTATGGTATACTGGTAGCCAAGTGCATTTAAATACAAGTGGTAAAACTGTGGCTACACCTGCAAGTCCTGCACAACCAGAAATCAACTCCAAGATGCAATTTTATAATCAAACAAATGCACGATTTGACAATGACTTGAAAAAATGGTACAAAGTACCAAACGATTTTGAAAGTGTTGCGGCATTTACTCCTACTCATGAACCATGGGCGCGAGCCAGTGGAAAATTAAAATTAATTAACGGCGAAGTAGTTCCGTCAGAAACACAATATACTAAGAAATAATCATGCCAACTAATGTAACTGAATATGTAAACACGTTTGTTCAAAACAATCCAAATGCTAATGCAGAAGTAAAGGCAGGAGCAGCATCATCAGCGGCGCTTTTTAGTGCTGCACAATCAGGCAACTTTAACGTATCAACAGTTATTAATTCATTACCGCCTGGAGCACAGGCAAATGTCAAAGCTGCACAAGCAAATATAGCTGCGAATACTAGAAGTAACACAACATCAAAATCATCAACTACTAATAGTAATCTTGGAATCGATGATGCAAAAAAATCCACATTTACTCAAGGTGTTAACAGAGCAATTTTAGATCAACCTGATATTCCAACAGGTGCACCAACCAAACAAGTAAAACCCAGTATCCCGATCTTAACATCAGTTGATGTTAGAGCGTTAATGGTACAAATTGCGTATATGGAAACCAATTGGGATTCTACTTATAATGAACCCCCTAGGATAGGCCGGTACGCAGTACACGAAAAAACACTAAAAAACTATGGTTACAAAAATTCCAACACAGGAGCATATTTAGGCAAAGACGGAATAAAATCAGAAATTGATTTTACATTTGATAATGTTGTACAAGATCGTATCATGGAAAGATTTATCTTAGAACAATACCCGGCATTGATTAAAACTGGAGGAATAAAGGATAACGATACCAAAGAAACCGTAGCAGGTATGATTGCAGTAGCATATCAATTCCAGGATGCTAATGTTACCATTGGTGCTATAACAGACATAATAGGCAGTGTAACAGGTGGCCTGATAACCTCGGTAGTTACTGGGGCAGCATCATTGGGTACAAGCTTGGTGTCGTCGTTGTCGGGCACATCACTAGGAGTGGCTAAATCAACATCAGTAGGAGCATCAACGCAGACATTAAACTCTACAGCAAGTGATCAAAGTACTAATTCAAACATACAAGCAGTGCAATCGAACATAGCCAAGGCACAATCATTACTTTCAGGGTTCACTGGAACGGACTCGGGTGCCGCTGCTACATTTACTACACTTTTGGCAGTTGGTGCAGCAGTGGCAGCAGCAAATAAATCAAAATCAAATGTTGGTTCTAACACCACCAGTTCAACCAGTTCTACGCAACAATTACCAGCTGATAAAACAGCAGGATTGCCACCATCGTTAACTGGACAATCAGATCGAGCTAAAGTAACCACTGCTAAAGTTGACGCCGGTGCAGTAAAAAATAAATCCTCCGATCTTGCTATTAGTTTGCCTGCAAATAAAGCAACAGAATGGCGCAAAAAAGGAGCAGCAAAAGACAGTCGAGGACGTCCTGGATCATTATTTTTTAATGCAGGCCGCTATGCAATATCAACATTAAATGCAGACGTGACTGTTGCTACTGCAACTCCTACAGTAGCAACAATTTAAACGGGTAAATATACATATGGTCACAAGATATCGCGGATTTAGCACAATTGGCAGAACTAAAAAGTTTCGTTTAA